>CABHPR010157660.1:15628-41530 GCA_902168415.1 Peromyscus melanophrys | reverse complement strand
TCAGAGCTTGTGATGATCTGTTGTAACAGCAAGGAATAAACACGCAGTAGAGTGATGGATGGATAGATAGGAAGGTGGATAGGTAGATGAGATAGGTAGATAGGGTGAGGTAACAACTCTTGATTTGTAAGAACAATATCATTTAAATTTCAGAAACTGAAATATTAAGAATGCAAAAAGGAGTTAGATTATTTAAATAAAAAAATCAAGTTTCTATTAATTATCTAATGATGAAATGTAGAAGTGTTTAACATATACTTAATAAAATTTAAAAATTATTATTAAATGATAAATCTAAATTAAGTGACAAATATCTATTAAAACTGGAAAATAAGACTAAAGGATATATCACGTATCTGAGAAGAATTTATTAAAGGTAGATTTACAGAAAAAAATACAATCAGACACTGTAAGATAAAATAAAATTTGCAAAATAAACACACACATAGAGGTTCCTACAGTTTTCTAAATAATATCCAGGTTGAAAATAAAAATTAAAGTCATGGGTACTTTAAAATAAGGAATATAAAAACTTCAAATATAAATGTGAGATGTAGCCAGAATGAATATATATATATATATATAATTAAAATTAAATTTTAATGCATTAGTAATATCCTAAATACATATGCAATAATCCTACAATCTAACATATATTATTAATCAAATCATATAGGTAGATATTAGAACCAAAGACATTGATAATCTGAATTTGTTAATAAATGACAATGATACCTTCATTTTCAGGACAGGTTTGCATTTGAAAGTTGTTTTTGATGGCTTTGATTTTCATGTCATATTTTTTTGGTTTTGAACAGGATCTCAGGTAGGCCATTGTAGCCTCAAACTGCCATGCAACTAAGGATGAAATTAAATGTAGATCTTTCTGCATTTACCACCAGATTGCAAGCTGATCTACATGGTTACCAGGAACTGACTTTTAACCACTGACCTAACTCTCCAGCTCTAGTACAATTATCTTTAAAAGTCTTAACCAACAAAATGAGACTCAACAACTGATAGGCTTGTTTGGCTACAGCATATGCTACCTCTGTCTACCTACACATACCATATCGACTTCTGGTTAATGCCACTCATAACATACCCACTCCTAAGTTGGGCCCTAAGAACAACCATGCATCAGGCAGTGATGGTACTGGTCCTTTTGTGGGGAAATGGGTCCACTATCCCCACTGCACTACACTTTTTCTTTGCTCTTGTTCATGTGCATTAGATTCAGTAACAATAGAGACTACTACCAAAATATCTCTTTGAATTTAACATTTAATTTTTTTAAGATTCCTTTCACATACATGCTCTTCAAATGTCAGCCCTTATCCTGCTTTAGGGCTCTGATAGAAACAGAACACTTGATCATTCAAGATTCTCATGACATCTTAAGACCAGAGCTATTCATGCTCATGTGGGTATTCATTAATTTCGCTAACAATACAGAACATGGTCAACTTACCCACCATTAAATGAGATGGTGTATCAAAGATCATACTAGACTAGAACAAATTTCTTGAATAATTAAATGTCTTCCTTCAGAAGGTCTAATGCTCATGACAGATGCTTTCCTACATTCATTTAGCTCACTGGACACTATACTTTCATATATTATAGTTGATGATATGTATCACAGATAAATCTTCAAAACTCAAAGTTTATGGAGTTTTTGGAATGCTGTAGCTATCTATCCTAATGAGATACATATTATAGTTAATACTAGATGCTCTGTTATTCCCAAGGGAAAAACTACTTCTGATAGTGATAAATATGCAGTTCCCATCAGCAACCACTTGCTGCATGTTTATAACCTTAGGGTCATTGGGAATGGGTTAATGAAGAAATCTGATAACTGACAAATCAATGATTGGAAATGCAAAATCTTCCTTGTGTAATTGCAAGGATGTCATAGTTGCTTGTAAATCCCAAAGGTTTACTTGTTACCCATAATGACATTCACAATAAACTACAAAGCAAAACAAGAACTTCTGCAGTATTTCATAAAGTGGCATAGAAATCCCTCAACAAATTGCCACAAGTTTGAATGAAATGTAGACACCCAGGTCAGCTCAAGGATGGGACAAACCAGGAAGACTAATTATAAAGGCAGGAAAGGGAGGCTAAAGGTACAGCAAAGTAATTTGACTGCTATCATCAAATGCACTATATCTAACTGTGTCACTTTAATTGGACAGAGTACCAGTTAGGAGAAATAGGGTGCATAAAACCAAAAGTTTCTAACAATCGATTCTAATTGTGTCCCACAGACACATACACATTCCAGGCATAGGACCATGATTATAATGCACTATATAGCTACAAAAGCATCTCATGTGACTTAAAATCACTGACTTGTCCTGTTTGATAAGCTAACACAATTCTAATTTGATCCGAGCAGAACACTCATTTCACAAGATACACGGAAACGAGTATTTTCCCACGGCTTGTGAGGGAGCCACAGGAGGAATCGGATGATAGACCTGGTGTAAGGATTTGAGTGTGACAGTTCCTTTTTCAGTCTAAGGGCACAGTGTGGCAGAGTCATGTGGTCACCCACCAAACCTTAACATGGAGCAGTGGATTACAAATTTATGGTATCAGTCTAGTGATGGCTGACGTGGGCACTTCTGTGAGTAAAGAAAGCAAAAAAACAAGCTTTATTAAGGAGAATGCAAAAAGTACAGTCAAGGAAAAGTGAAACATTAAGGAAAAAATGGAAAAAAAAATCCTGAGGGAAATAAAATACCAAGAGAGGAAAAGGTCATTGAACTTCCTTGTTTAAGGGATTTTAGAGATCTATAGAAGAAACCAGACTAAGGTTGAGATAGTGAATGGCTATGAGATTGTTTAGTTCTCTGGGGTATCATGCTTTAAGCCAATAAAAGGTCCACAATAATACTATTTGTTGTTATGTTCCCCTAGCCCCAGCAGATAGGGATGGTTGAAATGCTGGCCCCTGGTATGTGACAAAACTTTTCCTGGGGAGACACAACACACACACACACACACACACACACACACACACACGCACGCACGCACGCACGCACGCACGCACGCACACACACACAGGTAGGGAGACAGCCCGAGACCGAGAGAGAGCGCGAGAGAGAGAGAGAGAGAGAGACAGAGAGAGAGAGAGCGCCTTCTCACTCAAGACAGGGAACCACAGCACTCCAAAGTACAAATACCCTCCAAGTCCAACTTGATAAACCAATGGAGTTTATTGGAATTACTTACAGCAGTAAAGTTTAAGGGTTACTTAGAGGAGCAGAAATAACTCAAGACAGCTGCCTAGCCAAAGCCCACTGCAGCATAGGTGGCGATTCACAAAAGCTGGAGACCTGGGACACACTAAACAGACTTCGGGCAGGTGAGTGCCTTCCAGACTCTTCTGTTGGCCTTTGCTTCTTTCAGGCTGCTTGATTGCCTTAGTGCTCTCTGCTCCTTCCAGGACACTAGGCTTGTCTGAGAGTCTTCTTTATAGCTGGACTCATCCGAGAGGGACCCTCAGCATTCTCTCCAGTTTATACACTCTTGGAAATGAGGAGCATAGTGAAACTGGTCAGTTTTCAAGACTTCCAGAAACTATTTTGACTTGTTTACTTTCTGTCTTAATCAACTTCCTGGCAGTGTAGAAGGTTTCAATCTCAGAGGAAAATGCTACACAGCAGTCCCCTTTCCGTCTCTGTGTTGGTCATTGACCTTGTCTGCTAGTTACTTGGTTGACATTACTACTCTACAATCTCACAGGGTCTTGCCTGCTATTAATTACATTAAGCTTTCCTTGTTCTTTGTGACTACAAAAACAGGGTTGCAGTTGTTTTTAGTTGACTTCTTGTCTATGGGATCATCTGAGAAATAGGCAGAGGCTTTTTTTTAAATAAGCTATACATACTTATCATTTACAATTAACAGAATTGGAGTTAAGAATAAATTAAAGAGTAAGAGTAATAATTGCTTAAAATAGATTCCTCAAGAGCTATCTGCGCTGGGAGAATAGGTAGCCTACTTCCACTGATCCAGACCATGCCCCTCTTCATATCTGGTCAGTTTGGTTATATAAATCATAACCATAGCCCTCTTGTTCATTTTCATCAGTGATTAGATTTTGCCATTTTATCTCAATCTTCCTCCATATGTCAACCACTGTTCTTACTACCACATATGTGTGCAAATATAATTTTGATCATAGGTCATTATCATACTATCTATGGAGAACTTTCTAGCTCTTGCCTAAGAATGAGGAAACAGATCATAATAACCTGAATCTCACCAGAAATTTTAACTTACCAGTTATCATCTCTGTCTAACTAATAGAAGTCATTTGGGAACCATACATTGAATTTTAACAAAGGGAACTTTGACAATGTCACACTTATTCAAAGCAAATGAACTTGGGTGGCCTGAAGGTCCAGGTAAACACCTGAGTAATTTATGCTTGTGAAACTCAAATGCTAATATACAGCAGTTCTTTCATGTTTCTGCCTTGAAATGAATTTTCTCTGATATCCTATTTTTTACCTATAGGCAATGTTAGCTTTAGAATATTCCCTTTTCTGGGACACAACCATAATTGGAGAAAGAGTCTGGAATATGGAAACATGAAGGTTCCTTTGTTAGTACCTACGACTCATAACTTGGCAACCAGGAAGTTCAGGAGGTTAATGCATCAATCTGCTTAGGATGTGATCATGCTTCTTAGGTTGCACAATCAAGAGAAAAAAAGATTTGGGTCAAGCAACAAGGGCAGTGATTCTCCATTGAAGACTTAGCACAAGAATTGGAGAAATGCCCTATGTGGCTATCAATTATTGGATAAAAGCATCTTCAGCATTAATAGGTACATGAAGTCCAGTGAGAATGAGAGCAATGGGTTACTATTTTGTTCTCATAGAAGATGCTGCAGTTCTGAGTGCTTTGAAATAAAGAAGCTCAGATGACTTGAGAAGAAGCAGATTTAACTATTGTTGTATTTTTTATTCTAGGCTAAATTCCCTTTCATCTAAGAATCCATGGTAACACATGGCCTAGATGGTTTACAATGAGTCAGAACTCCATCAAATTATTTAAGCCTAAAGGTTTTCAAAATTACTTGTGAAGGGAATAATGGCAATCTCAAAGTCTTCAGTGATGTGCTGATGAAATATTGAGACATTTGTATTATTGTCAGGTCCTGTTTCTGTGTATACAGGAACAAACTGACAAATGAAAATGCAATACAGTAGAAGACCTCAGGCCAGACAGGTGGTTTTCACCTGTGCAGCTATAGTGCCAGCTTGACTCCTTTACACTCATGTAGTTAGCTGAATTGTGATAGTTTGTGTTTGGAATTGTAGATCATCTGCCATAGAGGCTTAAACACTCTTTATAATCTTTTCTCTAGTAGAAGTTGTTGAATTCTGTTTACAAATAGGTGGAAGAACCACATCATTACAGAATTTTGTAGATTACTCAGTTGTTCCCTATACATCTAAAAATTTGAACTTGGAAATATTAGTATCAGGATCATTAAATTTATCTACTGTTTTGGTAGCTTAGTAAAAATATGTTAGAATGCTTGAAAAAAAATATTGACACTTGTACAGTCTCTTAATCCTGGCTTGGCTATTTGAGATGAGTTTCCGATCTGTAACACTTTATTTATTTATTTTTTAACCAAGAAAGAGAGTGTGCTCATCATCTTTACAGAACTAACTTCCTTGTATAGCATTTTCTTTATTCAAGTTGTGCTTATTTGTTTGTGTAAAAATTTACAGCATATGGTACCTGGCCAATCCCATTACACTGTAACCAACCCAAGAGTGGGAGGAATGAGCTACTTTGTTTTTGGAACAACTCAGGAAGGAAAGGTGATTGCAGGCCACCTGCCTTACCTTGCTGAGTGGTAAGATCCACTAGCCATGGGGGATGGACACATTCGAAGCTAGTGAATAAATGATGGGCCCATCAAATTAGTAATCATTCTTACCAACTGCAATGTTTTACAATCATGGAGGTGGTTGCTATTCTGAGGTTGTTACTGTTGGTTTAGGCATAATTAAGCTACATGCTCTACATAACATAATCGGGCTTCCTAGATAAAGGTACTTTTAGATTTCACTTAAAAAAACTCAATGTTATGAACAATCATCAATCATGGGTTTGCCATAATTCCCTTGGTTGGAACTTCCTGTGGCATCATATTTATAATTTGGTCAATCCTGCTGTTTTCTACAAATGTATTTGCAGCCTTTATTCCACAGAACACACAGGCAGAAGATAGAAAATAGAGTCACAGCAAAAGAGTCCAATTAAAATGGCTATAGAAAAAAAGATGATGTCCCCAGTTACAGTAATTAATTATTCAGGGGCCTCCTAATAAAAGTTCTCAATAGAGGACAACTTTGCTACTGTTTTTCCAGGGTCTCTTCTCTGAAGCTGCTTAGGCTTTCCAAGCCAAACAGATCTAATATCTGCCATCTGAACCTTGCCCTCTCAATGAGCACAGTGAAAAGCAAAAACAAGGACTGGAGGTAAATATGCATATAGAAGAGCATCACTTTTGAAATAGTGGCATATTACATAATTTTTCCACATGACTTGACTCTAATGTGAGGAAGAATAAGTTTGACTGTAAAGAAGAGTAGAGATCATTTTTTTTCATGTTTAGAGAAATAGAAATAGACTACATGTACCTCAAAAACAGTAAAGATTGAGGAAAATATGTAAAGCACTCCCATTCCTTGGAACATATACTTTGTTTAAAATTATTATACAGATACCCCAACACACTCATCCCTAGTAAGAGAAAATAAACCCAAATCACACAGACAAACTGACAATACTGTCAAATATCAATGAACAATTCATCATTAGTCATAACAGTTTATCTTTCAAGAAAAACTCATAAAGCTAGCCAAAGTTTCACTGAATGACCCCAAGGCTACCAGAAAGACTTAAGAACTCTTCATGGGTTCTTTTGAAATATTGCTTTCCATGTTTAATGCCTCATTTTTCCAGACTCTACTTCAGAATCTATGATTTCATTTTAATAATCTTCTTTATTATTCAAGTGCACAGTGGAAATAAAGACAGCCTTTGTACATGATTTATAAAATGCATGTCACCATGGCAACAATAGTTTAATTTTGAAAACAGGCATCTCTACAAGAACCTGGATAACTCTAATGAGAAATGGCCACAAATGACAGGAGAGTTTTCTTTTAAATCTCATTGTATATTATGTGACTATCTCATCTTAATTAATTCATGAAGTATATTAATTTTGCCACTTTCCTTAATAGTACTCAATATAGATCTCCCTACTGTCTTAGAACTCTTGAAGAAAACTTAGAAATACTTTTTTTTGGGAAAAAAAAAAACAAAGAAATGAGAATAAATTAAACACAACTCAATGAAAATAGATGAAATTTTCAGTCTTTATTTTTTCTGAAGACAATAATCTCACTTTAAGTTATTATGAAAGTAAAATGGCTGGAATATTCATAGCAAAGAAATGCTATTGTCTTAGAATTTAAAATTGGCACAAAGACTCTCCTCACTAAGTCAGACAAGAATGAGGTCTCAAAAAAACAGCTGAGCCACACCAAGATGCCAGGAATAGAGATAAACAGGATGTAAACAATTCATCCAGTACTACAATCCTCCAGACAGTGTCTGAGTTGGGAATATAAATTCATCAAACATTTAAGGGCCATTATTACAGATGCATTGTTTTTTCGGTACCATACATGTTTTAGGTAATATACAACAATGAAAAAAAAAGAAGATACTCAGTCATCTACAGGGGATTTATAATTTAAATAATGAAACGTTTTAAATATTACTAAAATCATGGAAATATATAAATATTTGCAGTGTTATAAGTAATTAAAGACCCTGAAATATACAGTTTTCTACTATTTTGGGGTTCTCAATAAATCTAGCAATTTTCTCTCTATTTATATTAGACTAATGACTAGAGTTACTACATTTTATATTTTATTTTATTAAACATAAAGAAAAAGAAGCTTTGTCTTTATCTCAGGGACTTTGTCTTTATGCAGCCTACTCAGTTTCCAATTAACAGTCAACATTAACATAAATAGCTCATTATACTGCTTGAAATAGATAAAAATACAAAATTGAAGGTCATAATATATAAGCGAAAGGCACACAGGCTAAGAAAAAGAAAAGAAATGCCCAGATAAAGCATTATAAGGAAAAAAAAGCCTTTCAAAAGTACCATTTAGTTTGTTTTGTATTGGCCATCTACTCATGGGCATGGATCCTGGACTTAAGAGTGATTTGTGTTTATAGTGAGTCTTCAATGGAGAAAACTAATTTTCTGTTTGCAAATGTTTATCAGTTGGAGATAGTTCTCAGGTTAGAGACGGGGACTTGTATTCATTTCTACTCTCAGTTCACTTAGCCACCAAGCCCAACTTGTGCAGCTCCTGTGTATGTTATCCAGTATCTGTTAGTTCATATGTGTACCAATCCTGCCGGATTTAGAAGGCCTGTTTCCCTGGTGTTCTCCATTCCCTCTGGATCTTACAATCATTCCACCCCATCTTCCCCACAGGTCCCTAATCTGAGAAAGGAGGAATTGATGGAATCATCCCATTTAGGACAGAGTGTTCCAATGTCTCTCACTCTATGAACATTGTCTAATTTTGGTTCTCTATATTTGTACCTGTGTACTACCAGAGGAAGCTTATCTGATGATGGCTGGACAAGATACTGGTTAACGAATGTAGTAGAATATAATTAGGAGTCACTTTGCTGCTGCTTTTCTTTAGCAGAACAGTCATTTTTGGTTTTCCCATGACTCCATATGGATCAAAGAGATAAACATGAATCCAAATACACTGCATCTAATAGAAGAGATATTGGGGAATAGTCATTGAACTCATTGGCAGAGTCAATGAACTCATTGGCACGAAAAAGAACTTTCTGAAAGGAACAATATTGGGAGAGACACTAAAAACAACAATTAATAAATAAGACCCAGGAAACAGAAAAGCTTCTGTATGGCACAGTACACCATGGTTTGGATAAAATGGCAGCCTACAGAACTATAAAAGATTTTTAAAAAATACATGTCTGGTAGAAGGTTAACATCTAAATATATATAAAGAACTCAAAAGAAAAAAGTGGACGTGAAGAAAACTAATGACCCAATTTATATAAACAGTATAGATCTAAACAGAGAATTCTCAAAAGATGAAACACAAATGTCTGAGAAACACTTAAAGAAGTGTTCAAAATCTTTAGAATTCAGGGAAATGGAAATCAAAACTACTTTGAGATTTAATCTTTTGCCATGAGATCAATAAAACAAGTGGCATCTCATGCTGGCGAGGATGTAGAGTAAGTAAAACACTCATCCATTGCTAGTGAGAATAAAAACTTGAATATCCACTATGAAAATCAGTGTGGTAGTTCACCGGGAATCTAGGAATTGATCTAACTCAATACTTAGCTATCCCACCCTTGGGAATATACTCAAATGGTGTTTCATTGTACTAGAGAGACTCTTGCTCAACCATGCTCATTTGCTGCTCTATTCATAATAGCTAAAAATTGGAAACATCCTGGACTTCTGTCATGTGGTACATTTACATGTGGAATATTACTAGGCTATTAAAAAAATGAAGTGTACAGGTAAATTGATGGAGCTAGAAAAAAAGTCATCCCAAGTGAGGTAATCAGAACCTATAAAGGCAAATACGTTATGCATTCAAGTATATTTAAAAGTTAGCTGTTAAATCTTCAATAAGCAGTTCATATAACCATAGAGGCTAGGTATAGAGCAAGTGACTGGGGGCTGAGATTGAATTACCATAGAAAGGTGAAATTATATATAGTTATGGATGGATAGATAAAGGGAGGACTGGAATTGGAGGATCAAACATGGAGTGGTAGGAAAAGGGGGGTGAGGGAGGAAATATGGGAAAACAGTTAAAACTAAAGGCTGTTTGAGGGGTTTCATGGAAACCTAATACAGCAGAAGCTTGCTAAAATAGACACATGTATGAAGGTGATCTAAATGGAATCACTGAATAATGAGGGAGACAGAGCCTCAGCTGGGCATCCATCTCACATTGCCAAATGCAGAATTTGACAGTTCTAAGAAGGGGTTATACCTACCGGGTTGTTTGCCAAATTGACCCTATCAGAACCCCAAACAGTCCAGGCTTTTGCCAAATGCATTGTTTGTTCTTTACCAACTGATGGTAAGGCTCTATTGTAGCATGAATCTTAGAAGTTCTTATTAATAAAAACAAGCCTGGAGCTGGGTATTGGGGTGAATGCTGGAAGATCAGAAAAGCAGAACAAGCCACAGCTTCCTTACCTTGCCAATTCCTCAGCTGATACTGTTTCCTCAGACTGTAAGCTTCTGAGTTCTCATCCAAATGGATCTCTGCTGAACTGCTGCTCAAAGTCTAAAAGCTTAACCAGGCTAGTTCCTGGTTTTCACACCTTATAAACCTTTCTGCTTTCTACCATTACTTCCTGGGATTAAAGGTGTGAGTCACCATGCCTCACTGTTTCCAGTGTGGCTTTGAACTCACAGAGATCCAGATGATCTCTGTTTTAGGAATGCTAGGATTAAAGGTGTGTGTGCCACCATCTTCTAGCCTCTGTATCTAGTGGCTGTTCTGTTCTCTGACCCCAGATAAGTTTATTAGGGTGCACAATATTTTGGGGAACACAATATCAGCACACTATTGTCTATTGCTGAAGACAACACCTATACAACTTTTTGGACATAGAGAAGTTGAACTGGTGGCTACCTAGAGCCTTCATTCTTACTGACCAGTGTCCATGGTACTGGAAGGTACTCTGAAGGCTACTGCAGGAGCAAAGTAAACACAACTGAGCTACAAAACCTTTGATCTACAATGGTGACTTGCATGCAAAACGCACTAATGTAAGAGTGGCACAAAGCTTGTGGGAGTAGCCAGCCAGTATCTCCTTGGATTTAAGGCCCGCTCCCGGATAAGGAACTCATCTCTGCCACCGCTCCAATGGTCCAGAATCTACTCCATTTTATTCACACGGTTTCTATCAATTCGCCTCAGCTGCATCAACCAGAAGGAACCTCCACTTGTGGGAAGACTCGCCTTAGAATATACATTAAGACTCACTAACAACCAGACAAATAAAGAGCAGACACTTTTAAGTGTGGATTGGTTTGCCTTTCTTAAGATGATTTATTAGCAGTACGTGCTTACTGCTCAGCTTATTATCAGAACTCCCAAAATCAAGATACTTTTTTAATTATCTAAGTAAGAGAAAAACCACCATATTAGAGCAGACTATAAGCTTAAACATACAGTGGAGATAACATACTAATTATTATCATTATTCCCCAAGTCTGAGTTGTAATATCTGCCTTATTGAAATAGTCTCAAAGTTCCATTTTGTTGAATAACAATAATAAGGAAAAAATCTAAGTACTGATATTTTTCTTGCTACCAGAGTAACAATGTGTGACTCTTCACATCTTTTGTTATATGTTCTAACATTTTGAATATGGCAAACTCATATGAGGCATGTCAGTGCTCTGATCATCTCAAGGCAGCAACTGACAGAGCTATGTGTCCACTGTCACTCAGGGTCCCAGACTGGAAAGACTACCTTGGCATACAACGAAAATAGGACAGTGGGCTGAGAGAAGGATTGGAGGAAGAAGTTACATTGATTTGTTAAAAGGCAAACTAACACTGAATGGAAATCTTAACCACTGCATGTTTTCATCAAAAGAAGCATAAATATACAACATTCCTTAAAAACAAGACTCTACATTTTAGAATATTTTATCAGTGACAACACATTTTTAAATGATATGAACCTCAGACTTTCACAACACCAATTTAAAGAAAAGCTATCTCAGCTTCTCTCACTGAATATTTCTTCTTCTTCTTCTTCTTCTTCTTCTTCTTCTTCTTCTTCTTCTTCTTCTTCTTCTTCTTCTTCTTCTTCTTCTTCTCCTCCTCCTCCTCCTCCTCCTCCTCCTCCTCCTCCTCCTCCTCCTCCTCCTCCTCCTCCTCCTCCTCCTCCTTCTTCTTCATTATTATTATTATTATCATCATTTCTAGGGTTTTCTTTTTTCTTACAGGTATGACAGTGCATCACATACATGCAGTGCCCATGGTGGCCAGAAGAGAGCATCAGATATGATTGTTAGCCACCACGTGGGGGCTGGGAATCTTACCCCAGTCCTGTGGAGGTGCAGCCAGTGCTCTTAGTCACTGAGCCATGTCTACAGGCCCTAGAATAAATACATCTTACTAAGTGGTTTTTCTATACTTGACCTTCATATTATTTTATAGTGGGTCTAATATGTATTCCCTGTGTTTTGTTTGTCTTCCCCCATCTATTCTCAGCTCTAAAATCTGTGACTGGCCTGCTAGAATGTCACAGGTGAGGTCCTATTTGGTGAACTCACTGAAGTGATATAGAAAGAATAACATAGATCACCTTCAGCAAAAACAAACAACGTTTTTACTGTTCCCATTGAACACACTGTTGAATAAAGGGGTGTAACATTGGCTGTGGGATAACACTTTTAGTTATAGTGCATGCTTTAAAATTGCAACTGAATATAATATAATTTTAGCAGTTTGTCTCTCCTAAGGCATCAACACCATTTATCACGACTGCTGCCATCTGGCATGTCTGAACTATCATGATCAGCAGTTTATGAGGAAATTAAAACATTCAATGAGTCTCTCTTCAATAATGTTTTGAGGTCAGGGACAATATTGCCAGCGGCGGGGAAGATGCATTTTTATCGCACACTTGAGAGGCATCCATTCAACATATTTTATAGCTTTCTAGTTTAAGACTAGCCAAGCTTTTCCTTATTTGTACTGATGTGACACGGGGGTCATTCTGTATAATAGCTATCTAAGAATCACTTAGAGTAGTCTCCTCTCTAATATTGTGCTTATGCAGCTACATTCAGCTCAAAGCTGAGCTGGAGCAGTAAAAGTGGTATTTTTCATCTAATGTCAATTCCATTGGATTTTTTTTTTTTTACAATAGACAATCATCCTTTGTATAAATAAGTAAAAATGTTTCTATTCTTCTTAAACATGTATGATTCTATTTATTTGTTTTATTAAGTTGGCAAGTGCGAAGTTCATGAATGTCACCGCCACTGACATCCTTTCCTCCTCCTCCTTTGAAGGTACTGGTATTGCATGTTGGGTACAGGTTAGTTACACATTGTCTTCTGTGCTGGCGGCATCTGTCTTTTGCCTAGAAAGATGTATTCACACCATGTTTTACTATGACCAAATTTACAAATTTTATTCGTGAGCCAACTTTGCAGGACAAAGTGTTGTTAGCAGCCCTCATCAAAGAAAACTGTTTTTTTTTTTTCCCCAGCAAATGAAACCATCACCACAAACCACAACAGGACACAATGCAGAGATCAGTGGACTCATGGAGTCCCAAACAATGGATACATCTATGTTACAACTCACTGTCTATGGCTCAAGAAACATCAGAGGAAAGACACAGAAAGATTGTCAGATCTAGAATACCAGGAAGTCTGCAGTGGAACAGCCTCTCCCAGAAATGGCTACATACACAAAACCTGAACAAGGCAATATCAACAGTGATATGAAAACAGAAGGGGGACATTTTCATGGTGATCCCATTCTTAGACAAATATCTACAGGCAAATAATGATTGCTAGAAAAAAAAAATTAGCCGTTTCCAGGAATAAGCCCCCTTATTGGTTGTCTAATACGATCTTGAAATCATATACACACAACACAAATGGAGCTAGTGGGCCTTATTTATAAATTTGTGTGTACATATTTAACAGTAGTAATACAGTTAAAAAGGCTATCTATCAGCTTGAGAGTGGGGGCATAAGAAGGACTGGAGGGGTGAAATTAAGGGGTGAAAGTGATGGATTTCTATTTAAATTAAGAAAATAAAATGAAGTTAACATAAAGATAGCTTATCATTGATAAAAATAGCAATAAGTAGTTTAAAAGGAAATGTTATTTCCAAAATTTTTTCAGGGATATGACCTTTCTTATCATTGTAAACTTTGCCTCTGACAGAGATTTGCTCAGTGAAACAATCCTTAATTGTCTTGTTTTCTCAACATGACAATATAGTTAATATATTATTAATATTTGAATTTGCCTAAAACTATGCCTTTCTTCCAAGTGTTCCGTTATGTTTAACTATTACTAATAGAACTGTTGTCATCAATCTACCTTTAGCCACAAAATTATTTTAATTTATTCCAGCATTCTACTTCAGAGTTGCCATAGTAGAAACAGTAATGCTGTTGGAACTTTCTCATTGCTGTTATAAAATATCTGAAAAACCAACTCAGGGTGGTAATTTTGATTCACAGTTCCAGGGGTATACAGGCCATCACGGTAGGGATGAGTTGCAACAAGCAGGAGGAGGAGGCTGGATGGTTATGTTGCATTTGCACTCAGGATGTAGAGCGTGACCTGGAAGTGGGACTGGGCTCTAAACTACAGTGCCTACCGCCAGTGATGCACTTCCATGGAGGCTTAGCATTCTGAAGATACCATGACGTTCGTAAACAGCACTTGCACTACCTCCTAGAGACCCAGTGTTCAAAGACATCAACCTATGAGGGACATCTTTCATTCAAATTACAAGTAGTAAGCTTGGGAAAACACAAAATTGGCAATAAATTATTTTGAGATTATATCCATATATATATATATATATATATATATATATATATATATATCTGAATTTCAGGTCTTATGCATTTTCTTCCCTCTGATAGATTGGACCACCCACAATCCCGTAGAGCTTCAGCTGGCCAGAGTGCCATCACAGTGCTTCCTGACAGCTGGTATGAAGATGAGAACTGATACCTTGGGTAAATAGATGAGAAAGAGTTTTAAGTCCTCACATCTAATTACTTGGAGCCACTGGAAGACACAGCCAGGAGCTGTGGAATAATCCTTTTGTACACTGTAAAGATGTGTTGCTCTCATTGACAATAAAGAGCTGACTGGCCAATAACTATGCAGGAAGAAGTTAGGTGGAAGAGCCAAACTGAGAGAATGCTGGGAAGAAAAAAGAGGGGGCAGAATCACTAGCAAACACAGAGGAAGCAGGAGATGAATATGCTGTGCTGAAAAAAAGGTACCACCACGTGGTAGAGCATAGATAAGCAATATGTGTTAATTTAAGTTGAAAGAGCTAGTTAGTAACAAGCCTAAGTTTTCAGCTGAGCATTTATAATTAATAATAAATTTCTGTGTGGTTGTTTGGGGAGTCGGTGGCCCCAAAGGAAAACTCAGCCTACAGCCAGGAAAATTGGGAATAGCAGTGTAGATCAGTGTCCAGATGTTCCTAGATATGAGTTCAGAAGCATGGTAGCTTTATGTGGGAAACTGAGGTGATAAGGAAGAGGGATTATGGCAAAGGGATGGTCCAAGACATTCACCTTAAGAATATCTTATCTTATCTGTGGTGATTTTGTATGTGGATAAAATGGCTATTTCAAAATTTGAAGTTATGTTATAATTTTATCAGTTTGATAAGTGTAGCTGATAGAGGGGAATCAGCTTTAAAGTTAGTCACTGGTGAATTCACGTACATGGAAAGTATCAGACAAATTTATATTTAGTGTTAAATGCTTATTCATCTGTCAAACATTCTAGATATAAGAATTCTCAATTTTAAAAGTGAGTAAACATACCTCTGCTTCTTGTAAGTGTGTAGTGGTATTTTCTCTGCCCATGACATTGTGCTATACAGCCCAAAGGAGGCGGTGCTTCCTGCTGTTGTACATGACCCCTTATAAGGAAAGGAGAAAGGGGTCACATGGTCCCTTCTTCCCTTTATTTATTTATTTTTTTTTTATACTGGCGTGATTGTATAGACTGTGAATGGCCTGGGAATTGAACCCAGCTCCTCTAGAACATCAGTCAGTACTCTTAACCACTGAGTCAACTCTCTCCTCTCTACTAGAGCCAATTCCTTCTCAGCATTGACTGATAATTCTCTTGGACTATTTAAGTCCTTGTTCCCTTTTAGGGTATTAGCAAAATTTACTAGTCCATCTTTAGATATTCCAATGATAGCCTATAAGTTGGAGGTCATGGGCAGAGCAAATTCCATTACACAAATGAATACATATTTTTTCTTGAAAATCAACACAAAAAGAAATAAGGACACTTACTTACAAGGTTAATAACAATTTTGGAAACTAACTTCTAAAAATAGTGATTACATTATAGTAGCTATAATTTTCCAAGAACGACCTTGTTGAAGAAATTGTCTTTTATTGCCATTATCATGATTGCATAGCAGCAATATTTTGTAAATTTTAATCACTTGGTAAAAAGGCTCTTAATAACTATGGATGATTTAATATGTGGTATTTTATATAATGAAGCTTAACAAAGTTTCAAATTCCTTATGTGCTTATACACAATATTTCAAATGTTTCCTATGGATTCTTTATGACTTTATTTTCTTGTAATGTGTTAGAGATTAGCTATATAAAAGCTACAAAATTGAAAGCACCTATATTTTTAAGAAAGTATAGCTCCCACTTTTAAGAAACACTTCAATTTCCTACTCTGGAAAGAGTGAGTCCCACACCCTTCCTGCACTCTACTTCTCTCCTGTTTTAGGAGAAGCTTGTACCAATGTAGTTTAGATATTTTTATAGTAAACAATTCTCATTTGAATGTTAATGAAAGTAGCATGCTAAACCTAGTGTTTTAATAATTTTATCTACTTTAGAATGTTGTAGATTTTTATTCCTAAAATATTTAATTGCTTATAATCTTTCAATAATTTATCAGGGTATTTATATAGTGTTTTACTTATATTCCTTTCAAATATGTTATCATGAGCATAGTTTCTGATCAACGTTTTAAGTGCAACATCATGCTTTTTTTCACATATTTACAACGTATTAAAATCCTACATGTGGAAGTAAAATGTAAATCCATTCAATGTTTACATTCTCCCTTCAATTTGTCTTTTAAATATCTCTCTCTTCTCTTTCTCTCATTTCTCCCTCATGTCTCCTCTCATTCAGTCATTGCCTCACAAAAGAACAACTATAGATATTAAAGTCAGGCCTTGTCAATTAAAATCTACACATACCTTTACTTAAGCAGTGGCATTAATAACACTGATAGATTTTCTTTGTTATAGTTTTGGTGTTTGTTTGAATTTTTTGTCTCTGTATGCATTCCAACTGTAAAGACTGAAGCCCAGTAGAATCAGGATCAGGACACTAATAGTAAATAATTGCTGAAATATTACTAGACTAAAATTATAGGAGTCCAACTGTAAACATAGTGAATTTCACTCTTAAGTAAGTCTCAAATATATTCAAAGAATGAACAACACAAAATTTGGCAGAATCATACCTCTGGCGTCACTTGGGAAACCTGACACTTCTGAGTAAACGAAATGTGAGAACCAGAAGCAGCCAGATCAAGGTGTGCCTTGCTTCTTACCTGTGACCTCAATGGCCATTTGCAGTGATTTTTTAACATAATATTTTTAATTGATTCTTTGGGAATTTCACATCATGTACCCCAATTCCACCCATCTCCCAGGCCCTCCACATCTGCCCCTCATCCCTGCAGCACCCCCTCAAGGAAAACTATAAAAGAAAAAATAAAAATAAGGTAAAGATTAAGGAAGGAGAAAAAATAATAAATAAAAAATACAAATGAGAATACCAATTTCACTTAAAAAACAAACCAACAAAAAACCAAACAAGCAAGCAAACAAACAAAACAAAACAAAAACACTTTGCTTTGCTCCTCCATCTTTGCCTAGCCATCTCCTCTTTATTCACCCTAGTAGCATTGGGACCTGCTGGGTGGGGGGATCTGAGAGGCATATGCTGCCACCCCAGTCCATGGTGACATCTGGGCTCAAGCTGCTCCTGAAGACTATATCTATGTCTGTGGTCTTGCCACATCTGGGGTCTGTGTTGATGTTTAGTTCCCTCTGTTATTACAGGGGCCTATATGGACCATGTGTTGAAACATGAAATGAAGTCCAAGGGCCTTGCTGAGCTGGCCCTGCCCCTCATTGGTCCAGTAAGAACTCCCTGCCCCCCAAATGGCCCCTTCTCTTGCCTGCCCAAGGATATGAGACCAATGACCCAGCCACAGGAAAGTTAGTCCCACTGTCAATAGGAGAGCTAGACCCCCATACTTGGGAGAGACAGCCCCACTCCTCATCATAGTGTGGGAGAGCTGGCCCCAGCATCCCAGACTGATGAACTCAGAAGCCACCCAGGTACTCATCCAGGGCTTTGAGCTGGCACACCCCAACATCTACCTGTTGGTATTCATGAAGGGACTGGTCCTGCAGAGCCATAACTGCATGGTCTACCTGACTTGGAACAAAACCAGGATGTCTGGGGAGCTTTTGTGGGGGTCCAGTGTTGATTGAGTGCTAGAGGCTATAGGTTTTGAACCTGCCCAACAACACATTACATAATAAACATTTGCATGAAACGCTGCTTATATAAAAGGGTATACTGCAAGAAAGAGCTTCAGTATGCTACAAAGCAATGTGAATATGCTTCTGTATTCGGATAGGTAGTTTTGGAGCTCTTCAGGATCTGTATGTGCATATAGCTATTTTTGGATGTTTAAATATGGCTGCATTTAGATAGGTGAGTCTCCCTAACTTTATGAGCTTCTCATTCCATGAAGAAGATCACTGATGGAGGGAATTTAGGTTAGGGCATATAAAATACAGGTGCTTACTCTAAGAAATGGTAAATAATATTATTAAGAAATAATAAAATATATTGGATGTGTATAGCAGTATGTTTGCCTATCAGGTAGTATTAACAGCTGTGATGAAAATACAGAGTATTGAATTTGATGTCTTTTTAGAAAAAAAAAAAATTAAGAAGTATATATAACACGAATTGCTAAACAGTCTTATTAGTAAAAAAAAACCCAGAGCCAGAAATTGGGGTGAAAATTGAAAGATCAAAGGAATAGAACAAGCCAGCCATAATTTCTTACCACTAGGAAATCCTCAGCCCAAGATAGCTACTTCCTGTATACTCACACCTATATATCTTTCTGTTCCCTGCCATCTTACTTCCTTTCTCTGCCCAGCTTCATCACTTTCCTCTTTCTGCCCAGCTCTATCACTTCCTGTCTGTCTGTACAGAACTCCAGACCTCTATGGTTAAGTAGTGCTGAGATTAAAGGTGTGTGCCACCATGCCTGGCTCTGTTCCCAGTGTGGCCTTGAACTCACAGAGATCCAGATGATTCTCTGCCTCCTGAATGCTAGGATTAAAGGCGTGTGCTATCACTGCCTGGCCTCTATTTTTAATATAGTGGCTGGCTTTATCCTCGGACCTCCAGGCAAGCTTTATTTGTTAGAGCACAAATAAAATATCACCACAATTTATATTTGAGATATTGGTTGCTCCATTACTACTTTCCCACTTTGTTCAACATTTCTCTATCTCCAAATATTATTCTATAAAGTTTTCATCTGTAGTCGCTCTTTTATCCCTTCAAAAAATTACCATATTAGAAACTGTCCTTTCTCTCTGAATTAATTTGCTGACATTTTGTTAATTATGTAGGAAACAAAACACATTTTTGCATTTATCTTTGAAAGGTTAGGTCAATTTACTGGCAAAGGAAAAGATAATGTTTATCTTATGAAGACACATTTCATATTTAAGAAATATTTTCTCATTATTACAGAAACACATTTTCTTTTGAAAATTTGGGGAACTTAATAGATGTGTAGAAGTAAGTTTGTCTTGGATTTTGAAGAGTTTCATTTTGATTTGTTAGACTTACGTCTTAATATTTCTTAATTTTCAGAAAAGCACATAAGAAAAAAATTCACGTAATTTAATTATGAAGATAAAATTTTCCATTCTTTAGTCTTCTTTCCTACATCTTTACTTTTTTCCATGTTCATGTGTGTGTAGTATGTATGTGTAGTTTTGGATGTGTTTGGGCAGACATATGTGTGTTCATGTGCACGCATGAGCACATGCATTTGGAAGCCTGAGGTCAAAGTCAGACATCATCCTCAGTCCCTCTCACAATTATTCATTGAGACAGGGTCCTTCAATCAAACTGACCTCATCGATATGACTGGTTACTCAAGTCTACTTGCTGAGGGATTTCTTTGTCTCTGTCTTCCATGTTGGAATTGCTGCTGAATGCCAAAACTCACTTGATGCCAGGGATATGAAACTTCATCCTTACACTTGCCTCACAAGTATTTTCTTCACTGACCCATCTCTTGAGACCTGAAGTTATTGAGTCCACCCTACTCTGGTGCTTAGAGTTGAACTTAGAGCCTCCCTTGTGCTAGGCAAGTACTCCATTGAGTTGTTACTCAAGTTCTTTTCTATATTTTAATAATGAGGAAAGACAGGGTCATTAAGGTGTTATGTGTCTACAGAAAATATACTGTTGTTCCACCAACTTAATGGTTATGAGATTTCTTCTTAGTTATTTTTATGATTTATATATATATATATATATATATATATTTTAAGGGTCAATGAACTGGCTTATTGTGAAAAGGAGCTTGCTGCCAAGCCTGAAGGTATGAATTCCACCCTCAAGATGCACATTTTGGAAGGAGAGAACTCTTATGAGTTGTCCTCTGATCTGCAGACACAAGCTGCAGCATGAGCATGTGCACACACATCCAACACACAATAAAAGTAATAAAAAGTATACAACAGAAACTAGTAAGCATTTATCTGTAAAATGCATTTGAAAAGTCAACTAAAAATGAAGCTTTATCCATTCCAAAGAGCAGAATAACAAAAAGAAGAGAATGTTTACTATAATGGCATAATCTTTGTTAATATCTTACTATGACAGAGAAAACAATAAATGAAAAGAATATTCTCTGATGCAATCAAATTGTCATTAAAAATAATTAATGCCCACTGATAATATTAATATATTGCAAACTTGCATTTAAGTATTAAAGGCTATGGTTGTCTATAACTATTGCTTAACTCATGCCTCACTAATTTTAAGAACTATTTCCAAGTAATATATATATTTATACGTATATTATATGTGTATTATATGTATATTTATATGTATTTATATACATATATATATAATGTATATATATTCTTATGAAATATTCTACTTTTTGTGAGAGTTTAGTAACTGATTAAAGACTTCAATATCTCTTAAAATGTCAAATTTGTATTAAAACCCTGTCATATACCTTTCATATCATCCAGATTCAACTTTCAGGCAGCCAGGACATTATAAAGTTCACGTGCACAAATATCGCAGACCTCACTGAAATTAAAATAATCTTCAAGAATCAGTTTTGCTTAACAATAAGTGTAGACATGAGTATAAATGACAGTAAAACTTTAGTATGTAGTTTATGAGTAAACATATTCACTTATTTCAGATATTATTCTCCATTTTGGTGTCTCTGTTAAATAGTAGCATGAATTTCTCAATTTCTTCATTTTGTTTTCTCTTCATTCATGCCATTGGGGATGACAATGTACTCTTAGAGAAGAGTATTTTTCCTGAAATATTATATAAACTCTTTCTTAACAATGATTGATCCTTAGTAGAGTGAGCTGAGACCCCTTGCACACCAAAATAGCAACAGAAAACTTCCACATTAGAATACTCAGTTTCCATTAAAACTATAACAAAATACATTGTAGCATTGTACAAGAAATCATTGCTTGAAGCCAAGACACCTGGTCCTTCTGTCCTGGATTAAATTGATGATGTGAGCTGTGAGTAAGCAAAAAGGAAAATAAAATATCACCTGCCTTTGCAAAAGCTGTATAGTCTATGCCTTGAAAGACTAAGAAAGAATAGATGATTTAATATGTCACATCTTACTGGGTTTTTGGCTCAAGGATGCTTTTAAATAGGTTTTTGAACCTTAAGAAAGAGGAATGAAGGGTTCAAAAAGTCAAAGTTAATAAAATAAATGTTCCATAAATACATGACACAGATGTTTATTTACATGGCAATGTCTTCAAGTCCCAGGAAAGGAGACACATAAGGTATCCACAGAAGGTCCACAGGATGTGACAATGTTTTCCTTCTAGTTCCAGTTCTGGACAACACATATATTAGTTGATCAGCTAAGATTTACAGCCTATATTTCCATTTCTAAAGCTCATGCTGGGAGAAAACACAGCTTCAAACCTTCCCTTTCTGGACTTCTTTGAAAGTTATATAGAGTGTTATTATGCTTCATATTTAATGTTTACCCTGATGATTCACCTTTTCTGTCACTAGCTGTCTTCCTTTTTTATGCTTTCAAAACTGCTCTCACAATACTAGATGATTCCTCTGTGTATGTTTGAACATTCTGAAAACACTTCTTTTGCTCTGTGTTCTGTAACTGATGAAGAAGATGCTTTTCTCAGTTTGTTGCTTTAGGTGATACCTAACATTGTGCAAAATGCGTCAGGGAAATAACTAACCACTTCATGTCTGAACCATGTTCCATATATTTTACTCCCTGGGGACTGAAGAGATGGCTCAGCAGCTGAGAGCACAGCATATACCGCTTTTGCAAAGGACTTGGGTTTGAGTCCCAGTACCCATGCAGGGTGGCTCAGAAATATCTGTCTCTAGCTCTAGAGAGATCCATTACCTCTGGTTTCTGTGGGCACCTGTCCACATGTGAACATACCTGTACACAGACAAAAAATATATGCACATAATTAAATATCCACTTCTCACTCCCAAATTATACTCTGGTAGCAGGTAGACACAATGACTTTTAAAACTTGGTTGAGGGAGTAAGGCTATTCCTTCATCTAAACTATAAAATTGTAGCCATTAAATGCAGAGAGAAAGACAGACTCATTTCAGAGTTCATTAAATGAAAAGAAAATCATAGCTAGCATTGAAACAAAGTAAACAAATAGTAGTTTTCAGGAATAAAACTTGTTATATGTTCATATAGACATGAAACCCAATAAAGAAAATATTCAGCAAACCTCACTTTCAGACAATAATTTTGAAAGTACTGGTAACTCTGGTCTGTCAATATTCACATCATAAATTCACAGGAAGGAACAGGCCTATAGCATGGAGGTTTCAAGGTTTAGATGTTAAATGTCCCCGCAAGATCATATGTGTTGAAGGTTTGACCCCCTATGGAGCAACACTCAGAAGTGTGGCCACCAGAAGGTGATTGAATCCTTAGAGTTCTGACCTCTTGAATGGGTTGGTCCATTTAAAGATTCATAATTGAATGGACTTTTTAAGGTGGTTGACCTTTAAAGAGGGGTAATTAGAGACAATTGGTCATCCAGGTTGTGCATTGTGCATTTTGTCACTGTCATGTTTATCTTAAGTCTCCTTCTGCCCTTTCCTCTTCCCTGTCCATCGTATTTGCAATGATTTGACTAGCTTTACTCTACCTCGTCCTTCCTGCCATGATACTCAGCCTCATCACAGGCCCAGGAACAACGGACATGAGTGAGCATGGACTTAATTATCGAATCTGTGAGCTCAGAAGAGCCCTTTCTCATTGAAATGGATTTTCTCAAGTGTTTTCTCACAGCTATAGAAATCCGAGTAAAGGAGTGTGGAGTCCTTTGGTAGGACGTAGACAACTTATTGTCTGATCCCACCTTGAGGTTAGATATGGACAATTTTGTACAATAAAAAGTCTCTAAGAAAGCAAGTCTGTCAGTCAAGTCAGATAAGAACTTCCCATCCACATCAGAATAAGGCTTCAGACACAGAAAAACAAAAGCAGTCTCACTTTTTTCTGTTCAGATCCACAAAAGTTGCATATTTTCCTTTATTTCCTATCTGAATGGAAAACATTTTCTAGCAACGATTTCTTGTCCCCTCCCCACCCTCCTGTATCTATCATTATTTTGTGGCTGACTTCTAAAGTGGTTGGATCACAATGTTAAGTCCTTTAGGCATGTTTGATTTTCTGCTGAATGAAGTCCCTAGATCAGGTATTTGGATGGTTACATTCAGCCAGAATCTCTATGTATAGAGAACAGATACATATTGCCAGAGGGGCAGTGTGTACTACAAACTTCTCTTTTAATTTTTGTAGCAGAATACTCCATTTCTAAAAATATACATAGTTTCTCTGAAGACAAATGATATCACAAATGATTTCATTCTTAAATATGGAAAATTGACAATGTTCAAGCAAGTTATCTGCAAAATGAATGATGCAGAAACTGTTTCCTTTTTATTCTCAAGAACATAATAATTACAAAATTCCCCCCTTCCTTTTCTTCCATCCATTACCCTTCCACCTACCACTGGTTGCTCTTCTTAAATTCATGGCCTCTTTTACTCACTAATTGTTATTCCATGCATATATGTATGTACATATTTATATATACATATATTCTTAATATAGCATTGCAGTCCATATAATCTTACTTATATGTATGTTTCTAGAGTAAAATGTTTGGCACTGGATGATCAATTGGTATATTCTTCCTTGGGGAAGCATGGAGAAGATATACTGTATCCTTGTTAACTGTCTGCTATGTGCATTGCTACTGTGATTGCTGGGAATTTTGTCACCATTTCATATTATAATGTTAGTCCCTAGAAAAGGAAAAGAGTAGGTGAGGAGAGTCTAGGGCATCCATCTCTATTTCCTATTAGGATGAATAAGCACATTTTATTTAATTTGCAATTATAATGGGATTAAAATTTGATGTTAGTAGCCATCTTGACGAATTCCTATCAAAACCACTATGGTATTCCCTTAAATAAGTGAAGAAAAGACTAAAGTAAAATTTTCTACATACTATTGAGCCATTAAGGGTAATGTGGTGTATATTTAACATAACCTGATCATAGAAATATGTTTTTTTTTTCCTATTCTCTTTGAAACAAAGTTTCATGTATCCCAGGCTGGTCTTGAAATCACTATATACCTAAACATGACCTTAAACTTTTAAGGAGTTAAATTTTGCTTTTATTACTTTGTAAGCATGGGTGTTTTGCCTGCGTTTTATGTCTGTGTACCACATGCGTGAAGTGCATCTAGAGGCTAGAAGAAGGTATCAGATACCCTAGGACTGGAGTTATGCAAGGCTGTGAGTTACCAAGTTGGTACAGGGAATCAAATCAGAGTACACTGAAGAGCAATCAGTCTTCTTGAAGCATCTCTCTAGTGCTTGGCCTTGAACTTTTAATTCTCATTCCTCTAACTCTCAAATGCTGGAAGACATGTATTACCAAACCCTCTTCAGGCAGAGCCCAGAGCTGTGTACATGCCTGAGAAGCACTCCATGGACTGAGCCACATAGCCAACACAGAAATGTTTTTCTTAATCCTAAACTAAGCTAATACTTTCTAAAAATCAGGTGATATGTTTCAATTGGATTTTAGCATATATATATATATAAAACTGCTTTTGTGAGAATAATTCATTCTAGAGTCTGAGAATTTATATGTATGCTAAATCACTTAATTTGCCTGGAGCTACAGCAGGAAAAAGTATCTTAGTTCAAATTTTATGCAAGTTGTTTTCAATTTCAAATATAAAAATCTTATTATAATATTACAATAAATTCTGCATAATAAATTAGATAAAATTAATATTCAATAATGTTAATAAAAATAGGCTGTCACAGTAGTGTAGCACAGCTTTGAAACAAGGGTTTTATGTGCTGGTATAAGTATTTTACCCTGTATCTTTCAGCATACATTTTCCACATGGTTATCAGTTTGATTTTTAAGATAGTGGTTTTTAGAGCAACTGTAGCATTTATCATTTGATGGTTGATGGCTTATGTAGAAACAGTCCTCCACTGACCTTCTAGAATATGGAAGTCTCTGAGGAAAGCAATACTTTTATTATTATTATTATTATTATTATTATTATTATTATTATTATTATTATT
>CABHPR010157660.1:0-15618 GCA_902168415.1 Peromyscus melanophrys | reverse complement strand
TTATTATTATTATTATTATTATTATTATTATTATTATTATTATTATTCTGGATTGACCCAGGCTTAAAATCTATTAAGATGAACACCTTCAAGGAAATTATCCTTTTTGTTGTTATTAATGATGTAACTAATCAGATTAGTAGAGAGTTTTATGAAATGTTTTGATATTTTAACTAATAAAGGAAATATTTTCCATAGGATAGATTGTTAAATTACTCAAAGAAATATTAAAATTAGAGGCTAACATTGAGCTACTAATCAATAAATAAGTATAATTTTATAGTTATTTGTTTTCTTTTATAGGGTGAAAACAAAAAAACTGTTGTGTCTTGAAATGTTGTTGTGTTTCATGAAAGTAAAAAGAAATAAAGTGATGACTCTAAGATATAATGGTGCTTATTTTAGAGATAGCCACTTCTTTATTTATTGACATGAGTAGGGGAGAGAGAGAGAGAGAGAGAGAGAGAGAGAGAGAGAGAGAGAGAGAGATTAGCTAGTGATATGGTTATTTTTTTTGAAATTTGTTGGAGACAGCTCCTGTAGTCAGAAGTTTTCCTGTATCCCGCCCAGTCTGCAGCTGCTCAGACCCAAGTAAACACACAGAGGCTTATATTATTTAAAACTGCTCGGCCATTGGGTCAGGCTTACTACTGACTAGCTCTTACACTAAAACTCAGCCCATTTCTGTCAATCCATATGATGCCACATGTTCTGTGGCTTTACCTATGTGCCATTACATGTTGCTCCCTGGATGGTGGGCTGGCGTCTTCTGACTCAACCTTCCTCTTCCCAGAATTCTCATTGTCTGCTTATCCCACATAAACTTCTTGCCTGGCTACTGGCAATCAGCATTTTATTAAACCAGTGTACAAAAGCATTATCCCACAGCATTTCCCCTTTTCTGTTTAATTAAACAGGAAACTTTTAACTTTAACATAGTAAAATTATATATAAGAAAACAGTTATCAAGCAAGAATTACAGTTACAATTATCTAGTCTATTTGTATTTGGCAAAATTAAAGAAAATATTCTATCTATCCTATATTTGTGAGTCTAAAGTTTCATATCTAATTTATCTCTTATTATAACCAAGGAAAAGTATAACTACCTAGTTTTCAACTACATCAAAGAACTCAGAAAGATACAGTATTACCTAAGTAAACAGGAAGAGCATTGTAAGCAACTTCCCAAAATCTAGAATGACAGAGACAACTGCCTGCCTGGACAGTTACCCAAAGTTCCTCTGTAATGTTGGGACATTCATCTTCAGCCCATAGGCCTAGTCTCTCAGTCATTTTTTTTTCTGTGTCTTGTAGAATGTGTGGCAGTTTCTCCTGTGAAGGAGGAACCTGAAAGACCATCTTGCCTTGCAAAGTTCAGTGGTCACTCATAGGTCCTACATGTCTAGTTTATACAACATATCATCAAGTAGTCAATATAAGGACACTTTTTTGCCCAGTGGCTAAATTCTGCCACAAAGAAAGCAAACTCCATAATGAGTTTCTTCAATTCTCATTATCTTCCCTGAAGTAGATTAGTGCTGCCAGGAGCAGACATGTCTCAATGTCCAGAAAGTCAAAATTCTTAAAACATTTTAAATGCCATATTCTGTAGATCTTTGAAGTGTTTAAAGATCACCTACCTAGTTGAATTATATCTATGTATACCTAGAAAATTTAACATGACTATAGTTTTGATTATCATAGAAGACTAATTATTAATCTTTATTTCTTAATTATCCATTACAATTTAAATGAGCTGCACAAACATAATACCTTAAATAAAAGTAGAAATATACATACAGTATAACACAATTAACTTTAAATTTGTACCAATAAACTAAAATCTATACCAATGTAAAATATTTTAAACAAGGTGCTCTTTAAAAGTAGGTTTGACAATCCATCCTTTTATCCTATCATATCTATACCCTATATTTCCATATCAGGGTCTGACCTGTTGAAGGGTTCTTGAGGGGAGGAGTGAGGAATGAAGAAATATTAGATAGAAATATAGGTGTAGACAAAGAGAAAGACAGAGACACAAGATAGTTTCTAGAGGACCCTGGGTCAATACCCAGTCTCACTGAGTTTAATCATGATGGACTTTTTATGCATCAGCAAATGAAAGAGCGAAAGATCTCCCCACTGAAGGTCTTAGGTTTAAAGTACCAACACGTGTAGACCCTTCAAAACACCTGGTAAGCATGCCCTTGGCCAAATCATCTCATTATGTAGCCCTCCTGGGCAAAGCAAACTCAGACTTTGACCTTGAGTAAGACCTTACTAAGAAGCCTCTGTGGGCCCCCACAGAAATTAAGTAACCTATATACCAATTTGTGTAAGTTTTTAAGTATATATTTTATTTTTAAATAAAATTAGAACATATATAAATATACATAGGCAGCAAATTTATCTCCTCCTCACTGTCCAGGAACATTATCTTCTCTAGAAAATCTTTAATGAGAACATGCCAATCAAATTCACATTTCAGTTTTTACTAGTGTTGATCATTTGGTTAGCACTATATTACATTGCCCTCTTTTCTACAGCAGACAATTGATGTCTACCATAGCACTACTTGAGATATTTACAAGGCTCATTAATATTACTAACATGAAATACAAAATGAATAGCATGTAGTGTAGTTTCAGGGTCCTGAAGGAAAATGGCTAAAGATACATAATGTAAGTGAATACTTCTTCAAAATATTGTGTACTCTACCTTGCTATTAACATTTTCAAGGTAATAATAGCACAAATTCATTGAATCAGTATTTTAATTTAATCTTTTATTTTCCACAGTTATATTGTGTTGATGATTTATTTAATTATTGAAAATAAAATTGACAGCACATTTAAAATTCTGTCACAAATAATGCTTAATATGAGTGGCATATAATCTCTAAATATTATTACATTTAAATGTCAACCACCAGCAATTTTGCTAGTTCAAATCTGTATTGATATTTAGAGCTTATGTTAAAGATCTAGTAATTGTAATGATGTAAAAAGAAGCATGAATCCACTCTACATCGATCATGAAAACTGCCTTTTTATTTAGAAAATCACTGCCTGGACTCACATACACACAAACACACACACACACACACACACACACACACACACACACACACACACAGAAAGAGTATGGATAAACACAGTCATCTGAACTTTATACTTTATATGACTGTATATAATTTTTCTTCTGATTTACTTTACATCTCCCCCCCTTATAAATTCCTTTCTGAGCTCAAAATTTAGATACAGATAAGTTAAAAAAAAGTGTCCTGGAGATTTCTGTGTAATAAATTTCCATGTTATCAATCAAATTCATTTTTAAAACTTCTTCATGTTTCAAAACTTCCAAAAACTTTCTCGAGGAGAATGTGTCTTTAAGTCTGAATTGAGGAGTTCAGTCACATTCGCCTTGTGCAGGAACACTGCCCTGCTAATCAGGTGTAAAAGTAAAGAGTACCCAATAAAGTCAGAGTGGGATTTCTGCTGCACCAAGCCTGAACTAAAACAGATTAATGCATTCAAACTAATGGTGGGGAAGACCCCAGTGACCAGTGCGGAAGTCGATGTACATGAAAGCATTTAACATTTCATTCCTTGTTAGTTTGATCTATCTACATTAAAAAGGATGTGCTAGGAAGCAGTTTAAAATAAAAAAGGTCCATTTGTCTCCTTCTGGACCAGAAAGTAATAGCCGCCCAATTTTATCTCTTTATATAAAAGAAAGAGAGTGAGGAGAAATTTGATCTATGACAGATCAGGCTCAGAGAATTTTAGAAATTTGTCTAAAATTGAATTGTTCCAGACTCATGCATATTGATTATACAGATGGGTACTTTGCCATCCCCAAAAGCCCTTTAGGAATCTAGCTCTTGAACAAGGTAACCACAGGAAAGTGTCCGTAGCTGATCCTACTGTAATGAGTAACTTTTTTCATAATGAAGCTGTATTATGGTCAGAAATAGTTCTTCCTTGAAGCATTAATTCCAGAATCTAAAATAGTGATTGTGTCTGTCTAGATAACTTACTGCCTTAATTTCTTTCATTAGCATGTGGCTGAATTTGTAAAGGTTAAAAAAAATGTTCTACTGTTGATCTGTTTCTGGAATATGTTCCTCCATTTACTGCTCAAGAAAAACCACCACTATTTTATCCAAAAGTATTGCCACCTACGGCACTAAACTATCTCCATCATTTCAAACATTCTTTCCTGCTACTTTAGCTTTAATCCTGCCTACGACATCTCACTCCATTCAATTGCAGAAGACTTTTCCATACATTTGAAATGTACCCTGATGTTGTCTTCACATTCCTCTTCATTAAACCTTGGTCTAGAGTTAGTCTTTCAACAATAAATATTTCCAAACCATCTTGCATTTTCCATAGTCACTAATGATGGGTAATACTTTAGTTTTCTGCCTAAGAAGTTGTAAGAACAGATATACTTGAAACTAAGCTCTTTAGTTGATCAAAAACATACAAAGTTTGGAGAAAGATTTTTTTAAAGCAAAAATGACTTTACTCCTATGGGAACAAATCTTATATCAAGGGATCTCTCCCTGTCTTCTTTATTCACATTGAGGCTTCAATATTTTTTGTAAGTGTGATGTGTTAACAAAGACCTTCTTACTTCCTTCACTTGAAACAATTACATCTTTGCAGTCTATTGTGCATATTTCACATGTTTGCAATGAACACTAATATGTTAATGTTCTAGGAATTACACAGTCTCTCTTGCTAATCTTTTCCTTTATGATGGCCTGGATTATGATTTATTTAACAATGACTTTTAAATGATGGAGTTACTACTTATATTTTATTTTTATTTAGATTATTAACTCATTGGGAATGAGAAATTAATTCATTTGGGAAGCATTGTGTACAATTGGTGAAGTAAACTTTATGTTTATGAGAGGACTCCTTGTTATACAAATGTTATCAGCTTCAAACCTTCACCTGAATATTATATTAAACAGCCCTTTATACATTCTGCAATCTGAGGTCTTATATATGCTTGAGATCATTTGGACCATCTCATCATTTGATTTACTTCTTTGATGAAATAATTTTGCTTACATCAGAATAAATTACTATATTATTTTGGATGGCAAGTCCCTGAACCTAGAATTATAGTTTAAAGTTGTATTGAAATATCCTTATATATACCATCCAATATATACTTACAAAAATTTTTAATACTCTTCAAATTGGGATTCTGTTTGATTTTATGAATTAAATATTTACTGTAAACTTTGCAATAGATAAAAATATAAAGTTGAGCCTAATTATTACTTAAATATATAGTCAAACATATTATTTGCTCTAGCTAATTCTCAAAGATTTTATTGAATGAATTTTCAAGGCATGATTTTTTGGGGGACATACATTAGATGCTAATTGTTCAGGATACTTATCCTTTGATGAGTAATTGGGTATCCTGAATTTTATCTATCAAGTGAAATGTCAAACTTCCAGCTTCAAACAGTAAAACTTAAAACTTGAGTCACAAGTGAAAAGCCTCCAGTTCAAATGTGAATGTGGAGAAGCCTATAGATCTTGTTACACATTCTGAAACCTAACTAATTACCTCATGCACTTTGACCCTGAGATTGAATGAATGAAATTATAATCAGGGATGACATTATAGTCATCCTAATTCTTTTTTTTTTCTCCTCAGTTACCAATACATGTACTCTTCTCTCTGTTATTCGTCCAAAGTTGAATTAAGATTTAAAAAGTCAAATGTTCTAAGATAACATTAAATGGCAGAGAGATAACAAATATGGAAAAGAATGCATCAAGAAAGCACCAATTAATATAGAACCCAGAACTCCAGTATTTGACATTTAAGCATCTCTCTCAAGACTTCATCATGAACAATTTATAGCCTTAACTACAAATGAAATGTCACAGATAATTGGTCGTGTACCTTTGACATTTCATCTAAGGTTTGGTGAATCAATTTTATAATTTTGAACATTTGAAGCCAATATCAGGGACTAGAGTTTCAGGACTAGCCATTTTTTATGGCATGTGTAGTTTTTTCCATTTCTTCAAACATAACAGTATAGTTATATTAACACAGACACAATATGCAAGACCCCACATACATCATCATCATCATCATCATCATAAATGTCTTTTTATATTTTCTTTAAGTGAAGTAAACTTAGTATACCATATTGTAATTTTGAAGCTTGAGGAAAAGCTACATATTTTAAGAACTTTATTTATCTATCTATAATATGAATTCCTCATTACAGTTGTTTCGGTTTCAACACCATACTACCATTCCACAAACCTTGACATATGTAACTCTCTTTCATCATGACGTATAAATAAGTCCAAAAATCTTAGTTGAGATAATGCAAATACAAATAACATTCCAAAACATCATATAGAATTGGATCCACTTAGAAAATCTAAAATGAAAAATGCTGGAATCAAGAAATCGATATCTTGCTGGCAAAGTGGCTCAGGCGTTAAAAGCACTTGAACTGTCAGCCTGAGAGGAGAGAATGGAATTTGAAAAGTTACTCTCTGTCTCCGCAAATGTGCAATGGCATATGCACTCCTGCATGATATACACAGATAATGCACTCATGTAATAATAGGAAATAAAAATGATCCAAGACTATCTAACATTTAATTGTGAGGAATAAATATAGTAGAAGTGGATATACTTAGGAAGAGTAAAACTTATTTGATACACATATTTTCTGATGAGTGCTTCTCTACTCTAAAGCTTGGGGAACAGCTTTTAAAACCATAGAGAACTTTTAGAAACCGATAGCTTAGAGGCTTTTGTCAGTGAAACGTGAAAGAAAACCTCCCAACGGTTTGAAAATACTCTTCAACTTAAATGAAAATAAAATCATAATTTTAAATGTACCTAACTTATCCACTTACATAGAAATATTTTACCACAATGCAGGCATATTGCATCCTGCTGTTTGATTTACTCTTGTGAGTTCTGATCCTTCCTGGTGGATGACATTCGCACACATAGACTGAGTAGCCTTTTGGACTTAAAAAGAAAGAAGTATTGAATCCTGCTCATCAGTTAGTGTTACTGCTCATGCTGTGGCATACCCTGACTCCTTTTGTTGCAAATAAAATGAGTTATGTAATGTTTAGCATTTAAATCTTTAATAACACAGAATTTATATTTTCATGTGTATTCACTAATTTGGCTGGAAGAAAAGAGTTATTTATTTTTCACAGAAGGGCACTCTCTTGTCTCTCACTCAGCTTGGCAATCTTCTTTTCTCAATAACTCTAAGGTATCCACACTGACACCTAAGTCTATCTTTCAGCCTTTCATATACAGTCTCTCTCTTCTTTTTTATTTATTTATTTATTTATTTATTTATTTATTTATTTATTTATTTATGTGTACAGTGCTTTGTCTGCATGGCCACAAGAGGGCACCAGATCTCATTACAGATGGCTGTGAGCCACCATGTGATTGCTGGAAATTGAACTCAGGGCCTCTGGAAGAACAACCAGTGCTCTTAACCACTGAGCCATCTCTCCAGCTCAGTCTCTCTCTTCTTATACACTATTATCTTCCCTCATTATTTATTCTTGCTTGTTGTGTTGGTTGACACTGTTTTGGCTGTGAACAAATACCATGACCAGAAGCCTCTTAAGGAATAAAGACATTATTTTGACTTGCATTTTCAGAGGAAGTGTCCAGTGTTGGGGGAGGTATGGCAACAGGTGGTCTGATAAGAGAACAACTTTCTAGACAAGAAGGGAGCAGAGAATGAAGTGAAAGTAGGGTGGTACCATAATCTCTCAAGAACCATCCCCCAGAGATGTGCTTTCATTGGAAAGATTCACCATCTTAACAACGTTCCATAACTATGTGTTCAAATACCTGAGCCTATGAGAGACATTTTTCATTCAAAACACCACACTTGTTTATTTTTGAAGATATTAGGAGACTTATGGCTCTTGTCAGTTGAATCGTATTATCAGTCATTTTTTTTAGCTGTCCATAAAATAACATCTCCTTCTTTCTGAATATCTTACCAAAGGTATATCCTTACCATCTGCATCAAGGTTTACAAAAGAAAAACACTCATTCTCTTGCAGATTCTCTGAACTGTAGTCAGAGCTTGTCGGTGTACAAAATCTGCCAAGGAATGCATGGCTAAGGCTCCAGAGCAATGTGGTCCTTAACAGTTCCACTGAAGTCCATTTCACTCCATCAGTCTCAGTTTGCTTAACTATAAACTGACTGATGAGTATGTTTTTCTCAAGTATTATTGTACAGAAAACTTAGCTGATGGCATGTGTAATCTTCTTCCTTCATGTGTTAAGGTTATGATAAGTTGATATACAGTGTGAATTTCTGAGCACAGTGACTGGAACACAATGAGCCCTTAATAGTTGCAATCTTTCCACTAACAAACTTCCACTGACCTTGGAGACTAAGGTCAGCCATTTGGAGAATACCAGGACTCAATGTAAACCTTTGCCTCCTTGATAAACATAGATATACAATGGGACAAATTCTTCAGGTGTTATATTCTCTCATTTAATCCCCTCCCTCTCTCTCTGAAACACACACACACACACACACACACACACACACACACACACACACACAGTACTTCTTCACTCACTGTATAAAAGTAGAATTGTCACATATTTTGTAAGAGAATATGTTTGGATAATATCTAGAAAGTTAACTCTAGGATACATGTTAAACCTTTCCGTGTGTTATTGTGCTGTTAAGCTTTCTAAGAATTTTTGTTTCCCTGAACATTTTCATTCATTCATTTTATGAATTGTTTTCTAGGTCTGTGGTGATATACTTCAGTTAGTTTATTTTTTCATTCATCATACATTTCCTAAGCCTTTCAAATTATGTGACATTTAAACTATAAAACTTTTAATATATACTTATATATATTTTCTTTAAAGATTTTTCTAGCATTAAGATGAGTAATTTCCTGACCATTTATCCTTCCAGAACTCATTTTATTGAGATATTTATCATCATATACACTATTTCTTGATTCCTATCTTTTATATGTTATTATATCTCTGATGTGTGTTTGATGTCTGAGGATTGCCTTATGATTATATTTTCTAAGTTTCTTAAAATTTCAATGTTATGTTGTAACCTGTGTCTACTTCTCTGATACATTGTTTGCATAGATGCAAAATCTTTTTTAATTCACAGAGTAAACAGATTAGAACTTCTCCATCCCACTTATTTCTATTTTACATTAATTTCTTTGTCACTTGTGTACTATCTAAATTGGGGGGGGATTTTTTTCTTTCTGTGGATTAGATGAGATATTAACAAGCACTTTCTTCTCTATTTGTGTATGGAGAGGAATACATTGGACAATGTGTTTAGAAGTAGAATTTAATAGAATGATGACACAATGCCTTCACATCTGTCACTATTCCTTGGACATTTCCTATTCACCAGATACACTCATTGAGGATTGATGTTGGCAATACCATTCAGTTTGTGAATAGTAGAGACAGGTAAATAAGCTCATATGATAAAATTCAGTTAATCATTCTGAGTTTATCTCCACGTGCTCCCCACTCATATTCAGTGTCTGAAATATTGATACTGAGCAGAGAAAATTAGGTTCCTTCAAAATGAGCATGTTCTAGGGATGATATGGGCTCTGTCTTCTCTTCTTCTCTTGGGTTTTGTGTTTTCACCAACCTTTCACCTAGTTCCCCAAATTCAATATTAAATAAATATTTCTGCAAAAGTTCTTTGTGTAATATTGTGTATTGGAAATTTAAAACTATCTCTGATATTTCTATAATTTGACATTTTAAAAGAGATTAATTATGTGTGATCACTCAGTGAATTTACATACATAATCAAAATTGTTAGTAAGTGAACAAAGGGCTTAAAATATTAAAAGCCTGAGTACACAAATTCTTGTATTTTATATATTATATTAGTTCCAGTATGAATCAGTACAATTTTGACCAGTAATAAAATGTCTGCATTACCCCACAGTAATCATGAAATATGCCAATGCCAGGTTATGATTGAATGAACTTCTTTTCTCATGTTCTGCAAGATTACATAATGACATAGAAATGAGATTCTTTAAAGCTTGCCTTTTCTGACTTTCATAAATATGAAATATTATGAATCCTTAAAAATGTAGTTTTAATTAAATTAGATAATATGACAGAATGTACAGCTTACTGTTAGGACATTGTAAGCCTCAAGTAAATATTTATTACCTTGTCATCTTTTCCAAGATCAATTACAGAGAAATATATATACACTTAACAAGACTTTGAAATGAAATTTTAGCGATAACAATGTCTAAGTATAGCAATTTTAAGTACCAAATTGTAACTTTAAGTCAAATATGAGAGAGCATTAAAAGACATGGCTTAATGAATCTGTGATTACAGAGCACTGCCCAGGCTGGTATTGTTGTTGATATATGCAAAAGTTCCATATCAATAACTGGTGTCCAGTGAGACAATAGTCACACAGTTCAGGCTAGTGGTTTTAATGCTCAGAGATTAAACAGCAAGGAAAAACAGGAGCCTGTGACTCATGGCTAGCTGGTGACCCAAAACTCAGAAGCATTGACTAGAATGACAAAGTCTCTTCAGTGTTTCCTATCTCACATCACAACCAAGGGGCATCTAATGTTCTCAGAATGTGAGTGTGTGTGTGTGTGTGTATGTGTGTGTGTGTGTGTGTGTGTATCCTGGGAGCCCTAGAGTTTACTGAATACAAGTATTATAGGACTTGTCCCTAGAATGAACATGGACACAGCATCTTCTGTTCACTATAGTCCTTCTTTTCTTCAGAATATTGTCCTCAGAATATTTTGCTTGAATTGTCATCCAGACAAAGGAGTTGAGTCAGTGAGGATCACTCAGACCCTGTCCACTAACATTACCCATAGAGTCTCACAGAAAGCTGCAGGTCACACTAAGCTGAGACAGTGTATTGGTCATTGTAGTTTTTTTGTTTTTTGTTTTTGTTTTTGTTTTTTTTTTTGGGGTTTTTTGTTTTTTGTTTTTGTGGGGTGGGGGAATTCCTAAATGTGCCAATGTGGGTATCTGTGCATTTATATTCATTTCTTTCTTTTATTTAAGAAAATTTTTATTCAACTTATATACCCACCACAGATTCCCCCCTCCTCCCTCCTCCCGCCTCCCTCCTAGCTCCCCTAAACCACCACCCCACTGTATTCTATGAAAGAGTAAGGCCTCCCATGATCTGTTTGAAAGGCCCCTGACAGTGAGATCAAGATCTATCCCTGGTACAAGAGCTGGCTTTTTGGAGCCCATTACCTAGGGTGGGACTCCTTGCCTAGCTTTGATGCATGAGGGAAGGGCTTGATCCTGCCTCAACTCAATATATCAGGTCATTGTAGTTTGATTCACTGATTAAAAAAAGAAGTTTTTGCTTCCATCAAATGTTGTTATGTTTTTTAAATAATAAATCTGCAGTAACTAATTTATATATCTAAAAAGAATAATTACTTAGCAATGCTATGTTGAAGGCTTCATAAAAAAATAAAACCAAAACAGAAACTTTAATTCAGAAGCGGTATGATTAATTTAGTCTTTAATGTGTATTTTATTTACCTTCGACACTTTATGAAAACTAACACAAGTTTTGTCTTGCTGTGTTTCTTGAACAGGATGAAGTAGAACTTTTGCAACCATGAAGAAATCCCCAGAATTCCAAAAATATAAACAAATAAAACATTATTTTAAAGATTCAAAAATATGTATATAAAAAATAAGTTATATTAATAGTTACAAGACAAGCATCAATTGATTTTCCACAGAAATTTAAATAATTTAAGACAATAAATTGTAACAAGCTACCTGTATCTGAAGCTCACCAGCTATACAGCCAATTTTTAGACTCATGAGGAAAATGTGAAAATCTCTATTATTTAATGCTGATGTTGACAATTTTATTCTGTAACATTGCTTTTGAGGTTGTATTATTTTGTTCTCTTAAAGAAATTACTGAAATTATAGATTGTGAAGAGTGATATACTTAAAAACTGGGTATTACATATTACAAAAGAGCTAATTTCAAATGTTTTCAACAAAGCAGATGTGTTTGAAGTGATGAATGCATTAATTATTTTGATTGAATTATTCCACACTGAGATAAAAATCATTTTGTCTCCAATAAATACACACAACTATAAATAATCAGTTTAAAATCATTTTAAGTAAGTAAACATGTAGTAGGCTTATTCACAAATTTCTATATCCTGACTTATAAATATAATAACATACTGTTAAAAAATTAAGAAATATATAAATCAAAAGAGCCAAAAGAAATGCAGATTGGATTTTTATAAAAATGAGGAACATGATAAGGAAGAAAATTAATGTACGTAAGAATCAGAATAGTAATGTGATAAATGAAATAAATATATTTCAGGGCAGGCAGTATTTTATTGCTAATTAACATGGCATTTGCCTCTTCTGTTACAAAATTAGGCCAAAGATCGTCATGGAGTTTGTGTTTGTAATTCTAGCATTCTTTACTTCAAGGGCCAAGGAAGGAGGCCCTCTCTTGTCCTTCCAGGTTACATAACCCATTCCAGGTTACCCAGGGATGCAGAGAGAAGTCATTATTTCAAATAAAATAAAATACAGAAAGTAGGAGAGCAGGCCAAAAACACATTTAAGGAACAGTTCTTAAAAAGATTGGAATAAATTAAAACTCTCCTATCTTATATTAAATTAAAAAAGTGCAGGCTACATGGAGAACTTGAAAATCAGTTCAGAGCTTTACTAAAAGCCTTGCTGCTCATAGGACTGTAGAACAGATCCAACACTTAATTAAAAACCTTCCATCTCTAAGGACACACTCTTAAGCCAATTTTCCAGCATGTCTTACTCAAGAGACAGCACCAGTGATCCCTTATTGAAACCCCTGTGCCCAATGGGAACCTAAAATAAAATACAACAGTATTTTTAAAAAATTATGATATCCACAATATCCCTTGTCACAAATGTTTGTGACCAGAAGGTTTTCAAGTTTTGAACTGTGTTTTGGTTTATGGAATATTTTTGTTGACTACCGATTGAAAATACAAAGTAATTTAATGATCTATTTCTCTAGCAAAACTTAATCATATTGTGAAAATCATCACATTGACCTAAAGTAGTTTCCTCTAATTTAAATTGAAAATACTATGAACCCATAAGCATTTTCGTGTAAGTGCAATTAGTTTTATATATATAGTGTAATAATTACATTATCTGCATATAGAATTTAATAAGACAAAGTTTATTCTCAGCCAATAACAGAATATAATGTGTTATAATTTTGGTTCTATGATGATGGTGACCACCAAAACCTTCCAAGTCTTAAAATTAGCAATTCAAAATAACTTGATAAATTTTACATGCACTGAAAGCCTCTTTTTTTAAAAGAATAGTTATATGAAGAATACACGCATTAGTTTTGGCCAACTGCACTTCAAATGATAAGTGGAACCTTTTAATTACATTCTATATGGTAATTCACTTAAAATCCATATGCAAATTTGTCATCTTGGAGTCCCTCTTCAGACAGTGTCTAGATGCTCTAGGCTGTCAGCAATTTATTCCAGTTAACAAAATATTCTGAAAGTGTCTAAGATAATAGAGGTTCTTGAAAATGTTCCAAGCAGCTAGAAAATGTAAACAACCATTTGCAAAACAGTAAAATCACATTGCATATATTTGCATTTTTGAAATGAAGTAGTAACTGTAAACACTTAAAAATAGAACAGCAAATGAATAATACAGATTTTGTGTTATCTGAATATTTAGCCATTTCACATAACAATTAATGCAGGAAGCCATCATCATTTGCAGACAATTTTATTCAGTAGGGTAGTTCATATGGTTTTCTTTTGAGGCAGTGAATTCTTTTCTCAAAATATCCTAAAAGAAAATATTCTTTTACCTACTAATCATCCAAATAATTGCAACATAGATTTGCTTCTCACTTGTTTTTAATATAAAGTTTTACAAACTATAATTTGTTTGTTGTAACCTGAAATTATATTATTAATTTATGTGCATTATGGTGATCAGGGCTGTCATCAGCGGCCAATACAGAGGGATGAGTTTGAGGTCAGTGACCATGAGATTATCCGATCCTGTCTGGGACAAATGTGGCACTATGTCATTATACTGCCATAAGTACTGCCTGATAGTGCTACAAAGAACAAGTTTATTTGGTATGCTTAACTATTTATTACAAAGTTTCTCAAGTTTGCATCTCTTTTTATTTTCTGTGCCGAAGATCCTTTTCATTTCTATAGGTCTAATGTGTGTAAAAAAATAAAATCACCAATAATAACCAAATGTATGTGCCCCAAAATAAACTCGATTCCATTCTGTCCTGAGAGAGAACACGTATTTTCCATATGTCCAAAATGACAACTCTCAGAGGTGAGTAGGAATATTTGGTACCACCTACCAAAGCTGAGGCATTAACATACTAGCTCTTAATGAAAACACAGAGTTGCAAATTACATATGAAATTAAGTTGTCAAAAGTAAGATGGAATTTTCTATGTCTGATTTCCTAGTAGGAAATTAGAGTATTAAAAATGGATGCCAGATAGCAACTCTCTTTGTATTCTTTTATTTTGAAGAAATCTATTCTTAATTGGAAGACTGTGGAGAATGGGATTCTTCTGTTCCTTAGAGTTTTAAAAATGGCACAAAACCAATAACAAAAAGTCCCTTAACATTTTTCTGGATCTATAAAACAACGTGACTCTAATAATTTTGTATGCTTATCTAACACATAAAATCTATACATATTTTAATCATTAAAGTACTTTCCTTAGTTTGTTTTTGAAATAGATGTAATTTTATTTTTAATTCATTTTCTTGCATGACATATACTCAATTCATGCTATTAAAAAGTCTAAAAAAATGAGTTACTTAAATATAAAGCTGCAATTCAAAATGAACTTTTTTTTCATCAATTGCAGCAATACCGCAATGATTTTCCTTAGATATTTCATTTTGCCCCATAGAAGGGCTAAAGAGTGCAAATGATGTGTTATACTTTGTAGCTGGAGAGTTTTCTCTCTGGGTCCCGCCAAGCCCCAGCAATCTGACAGCCCACTTATAAAATAAACACACAGAGACTTATATTATTTACAAACTGTATGGCCATGGTAGGCTTCTAGCTAACTGTTCTTATATCTTAAACTAACCCATTTCTATAAATCTATACCTTGCCATGTGGCTCGTGGCTTACCGGCATCTTCACATGCTGCTTGTCATGGCAGCGGCTGGGAGTGTCTCCCTGCCTCCACTCCCAGAATTCTCCTCTCTCCTTGTCCCGCCTACTTCCTGCCTGGCCACTGGCCAATCAGTGTTTTATTTATTGACCAATCAGAGCAACACATTTGACATACAGACCATCCCACAGCAATACTTTATCTTAAAAAAATATGTAATTTTCTTCTCAATAACTCTTCTCAATAATTCTACTGAAAACCTCTTTTCAATTCTTAAGGCAAGTTCTTACATAAATTTATAAGTTGAATTATTGAATGTCAATGTAAGATGACATAGTTCTAGAGGTCAAATCTGTGT
>CABHPR010157659.1:13875-42351 GCA_902168415.1 Peromyscus melanophrys | reverse complement strand
GGAGACTTGTGAGTCCTGCTTAGTTGATTTAATGGGCTGTGTTCTGGTGTCCTCCATCCCCTCTGACTCCTACAATCTTTCCTCTCCCTCTTCCACTGGGTTCCCTGAATTCACAGGGGAAGGACTGGATGGAGACCTCCAATTTAGACTCTCTGCATAATGTCTGGCTGTGGTCTCTGCACCTGCCTCCATCTACTGCCAGAGGAAGCCTCTCTGATGACAACTGGACAAGGTACTGATAATCTATGAGTACAGCAGATATAGCAGAATATCAGTAGAAATCTCTCTCTCTCTCTCTCTCTCTCTCTCTCTCTCTCTCTCTCTCTCTCTCTCTCTCTCTCTCTCTCATGCGCGCGCACGTGAGCGTTCTTTCTTGCCAGTCGTATTTGGTTCTACCTTAGGTCTCTGGGCTATCCATTCTCTGGTTTTGTGACATCCAGGCAGTGTAGGGCATGGACTCCCTCTTGTGGCATGGTCCTCAAGTTAAACCAAACACTGGCCACCATTGCCCCAGAACATCTTACAGGTAGGACAGATTGCAGTTTGAGGTTTTTGTGGCTGTGTTGCTGTCCAGGTTTCTGTTTCTGCCAAAGAGACTAGAACATGGGGGTGAAGGGTCCATGCAGGCACCAGCTCAACCTCTCTCTGTTCACTGACCTGTGTGGATATTGTCCTCTGCAATGGGGCCTGGCTATCATTTTTTAGAGAGTAGCCATCTGTCCTAGCATCAGCCTGGCATGTTTGGGGCTCTCTACAGGACCCCTTGGCCAACAACTCAGTTGAATACAACCCAGTCCCACCACTGGAAGATTTGCATCTGTGGTCTCTTAGAGTCTGCAATACATCTGTCCAGGGTCTTCTGGCTTTTAGAGTCTCCATTGAGAAGTCAGGTATAATTCTAATAGGTCTGCCTTTATATGTTACTTGGTCTTTTTCCTTTGCAGCTTCTAATATTCTTTTTTTATTCTGTATGTTTAGTGTTTTGATTATTATGTGGCACAGGGACTTTCTTTTCTGCTTCTATCTATTTGGTGTTCTGTATGCTTCTTGTACCTTTATAAGAATCTCCTTTAAGTTAGGAAAATTATCTTCTATAATTTTTTTTAAAAAATATTTTCTGGGTCTTTGGGCTGGGATTCTTCTCCTTCCTCTATTCCTATTATTCTTAGGTTTGATCTTTTCATAGTGGTCCAGATTTCCTAAATATTTTGTGTCAGGTATACTTTAGATTTAACACTTTCTTTGACTGATGTAGCCATTTCTTCTATTGTATCTTCAATGTCTGAGATTCTCTCTTCCTTCTCTTATATTCTGTTGGTGATGCTTGCCTCTGTAGTTCCTGTTTGCATTCCTAAATTTTTCATTTCCCAAATTCTCTCATTTTGTCTTTTATTGCTTTTATTTCCATTTTCAGGTCTTGAGCAGTTCTAATTTTTCCTTCAACTGTTTGTTGTTTTTTTTTTTTTTCTTGGCTTCCAATTGTTTGTTTGTGTTTTCCTGGACTTCTACAAGTGATTTAGTCATTTCCTCTTTTAGAACCTCTATAATCTTCATTCAGACTGTTCAAGGTCTTTTTCTTGTGCTTTAGCTATGTTGGAATATCCATGGCCTGATGTGGTAGTATAGCTGGGCCCTAGTGGAGACATACTGCCCTGGCTGTTGTTGATTGTATTCTTATGCTGGTTTCTTGAGTGGATGTTTTGTTCTTTGGTTTCTGTTTCCTTTCTGGATTTTCAGAGAGTGTGTTGGCTGTGTGTTGCCTGTTTACTGGCATACTCTGCTGTTTGCAGGGAATACTTGCTGCTGTTGGAGGCTGGGAAAATGTGAGGCCAGGAGATGGTCTGTTGCAGCACTATGGGTGATCCTGAGAATTAGGTCTGGGGGAACAGAGATAGTGGAGAAGGTCCCTAAGCAGCCTACCTGATCATCTGGCAGGATTGGTCTGTGTTTGAGCAGAGGGTGTCTGCCAGAGCTGGAGGCTGGGACACAGTGATGAGGCAGGGAACGAAGGCTGGGTGGGTAATGGTCTGAGGGATCCACAAGAGGCATAGAGGCCAGGAAATGGGGCCCTACAGCTGGTGTTCTGTTTTGGCACCAGGAGCACTAGGAGTGGGTGACCTTGACCCTGAGAATTGGATCTGGGGGGTTAATAGTGAGAGTGCTTGTGTCTTTTTTCTTTGTTACCTCCTTCTATTACTTTTCTTGGGTTTAATTTGTAGTTATGCCTCTAGCTTCTAGAAACGAATACTTGACTCATGCATTTTAAGAACCTTCCTAATATGGTTTGTACTTACCATTTGTAATCCTCATAAATGTAAGCTGATCAAAAGGTGTTTGTGTCTTTGAGATCAATACTTGTCATGCTTTTGTGTTCGTTTGTGGACATGTACAACATAGTAAAAGATTATATTCCTTAGTTGGAACATTCCTGTAGTGGGTAGCTGTTCTAGCTATGACCTTGAAGCACCACCTCTAGTGAGGCAGCAGGTAACTGCTACACCTGCCTATGACCTTGAAGTACAAGTAAGGATAAAATGATCAAGATATATTATATGAAAAAAATTAAAAAGAAGAAAGAGAAAGAAAAAAAGTCCCAGTTCTAAAAATAAAACCCCAAATGTCAGAAGAATGGAGAGCAATCCCACTGAATCCCGCCCTCACCTTAGCGCCTGTGGTCTGCCTGTCACTGTCCTAAGAACGGCTGGAAGGAGTAACGAAGAGGAAGCAAAGATGAAGAGTGAGCCACAAGGAAGACTCAGGAGGTTGGCTGCCTAGTGTGCTGTTCTAAAGCAAAGCCCAATTCAAAAAGCCTCCTGCAAAGGAGGAGAGAGGGTACCTGAAGGGAAGAGGAGAACCCGGGTGCTGGAGAGGATGGGCAGACCAGGCACAGACAGCAGAAGGGGCTGTAGGTGCCCGCACAATGAATTTTGATATCTAAACTTCTGGTAACAACACAGTTTGAAATATAATTTTCACAAAGTTGTATAAAATACATAATTTTGCCTTACTTTCCCCCTCCTTTTTAGTTACTTTTTGACCATTTCACACAGGCATGCATTGAATTTTGGGCACTACTCCTTCTTCACAAGATGCCCCCTTCTGCTCTGAACTTTAATGTCCTCCATTTTTTGACACACCAAGTTTAATTGTTGCTTGTGTGAATATAAGTTGGAAGCTATTTATCAGAATATGGACTACTTATCAGTGACTACATCACTGGAGAAAATGACTCACCCTCCCCAGCAGCCATTAGCAGCATCTCCTGGATGACACACAAGGATTTCACTCATAAATACACTGCACAAACTCTGCACAAGAGTATACCTGTCATCACTTCATCATACATGGAGGAGGTGCTCATGAGTCTCTACCCTTCACTGTGGAACCATGGGGGGAGGAAATCCTCTGTTATCAGCACACAGAATACTTCACAGTTTGTAGGGAGGGACAAATGTCAATAGCAGACTATCTCCATGGCCAAACTGATGTGGAGAACAAATTTCCCTGCCAGTTATAAGAGACTTCTTGTCTCTCAGGAGGAGGGATTCCTGGACATTGGTGCACCTTTCTACAAATGCTTTATGGTGTGGGAAAAATTCAAATTTATTTTTATAATTTTTTCTTACTCCACCATCAGTATGGATTTAATTTACCCTTAAAACAAAGACCTGTTGATACCTGAGCCCTTAAAGTTGGTCTTTCAGGATGCCAGATGATTGGGATTGGGCCCTGACATCATTGATTTCTTTTCTAAGATCAAAATACATTATGTATATGCATGAAAATATTATGATGAAACTCAATGCTATGTGAACACCATCCATGCTAACAAAACCCACAAAAAGATCATGGGTCTTCATAGTCATAATCCTGCTGTTTTGGTTTCAGATCCCAAAAGTAAAAAAAGCTTGTAAAAGCTGTTAAGCAACATGGTCCATGTAAAATGCCAATCTCTATTCTTAACTGTCCCTGCTTAGAGAATCAAAAGAAGATTTCATTAGATTTTACAGTGGCTTTCAGATTTTTATGGTCCATACAAGAGAGAGTTTGAATGTTGTATACTGTTAACATTGCCTGTCTAGAGCCTACGTGTCTTGGTGTGAGAATATCTTTAATAAAGCTGGATGCAGTTTGGCTTAGGAAAAATAACCCCAAATCGGCCTTACTCTAAAAAGTGGTATACTTTTCAAATCTAAATGCCATCATTGGTTTAACAATATGTTACCCAGCTTTCTTTCACATACATTATATATTATTGTTTTGGGAAAAGATTATCTAACATATTTTCATTTTTTAAACATATAGCAAAATTTATCACTAAATTCATTTTTGAGTATGAAGCTTAGTGACATTTACATTCCCACTGTTGTGCAACTGTTGCTGTCATCACTCTCTAGAACCTTCCACCACCCCAAACTGACCCTGTGACACATGGACTCTCTCTAGCTCCTAACAACAAGGTCCATTCTACTTTCCTTTTTGAGGGTCTCACCATGTAGCTCTGGCTGCCCTGGAACTCATTTCGTAGACCAGGCTGACCTTGAACTCACAGAGATCCACCTGCCTCTGCCTCCTGAGTGCTAGGATCCATTCTATTTTCTCTCTCTGTGAATTTGCCTACTAGCCACTTTACATACATGAAGGCATATGATATATTAAAACACTATTTAAAAGCTAGCTCACATGGCGGAAGACTCAAACAGTATGAACCATCATAGGTAGCTCGATTCTGACCAGTGCTATGAATTGTGGTTCTTATGTGTTCTGCTAATTAGATTTGAGAGGTGGTTTTAGCGAAGGAGGCAATTTTAGAAAATTTCAAATCAAATAAATCAACACAGCTTCTCATGCCACACAGAGCTTCTAAGTGGATTAAAGAAAGAAAGCTTCACCACCAGGCCTACTTATCTACTTACACACTGCTGTTATTGATTTCCTAATTGGAAATGTGAGTTTCTAAGTCCTGCAGGGTTTGACATTGTGTGGCTATGGGGTGGTGGTCCTGATGCAGAGGAGGTAACTTCCTTGCTGTTCAGCATAATTTTTCTTCCCTGAACCATCACCAAAATGCTTTTGATTGATCATAACACAGGCATTCCAAACTGACTAAAACTGATTACAGCTGCACTATTTGATTTAAACTAAACCCACGTCATGGGGATAACTCCAACAAATGCATTAGCAGCGTCACTTTCATTTATTGTCACTGTGCTAATTGAGTGGATAGACATTTCCTTTGCAGCAAACAAATATTGATAAAACATCTCTTGCAGTTCTGCCACCCATTAAATTGATGGTAGGCAGTCTTCAAGGCCTATAAATGTGATATTTATTCCACGAAGTCCCTCAGTTAAGATCTTGACTTCTAAGATTTTATGAGCTTTAAATATGTCTTAACTTCAGACCATAAATACTTAAATTACATGTGGCTTGTATATTCTTGAAAGGGTGGTAAAATCATTCAGAAGCTTTTGAGTAATCCAGCTTCGGGAATGGAAAATTTCCTGCCTAATGGCAAAGTTGGGGGTAGTTTGCCTGCACTACTTTAGGGCACAGGCTGCAAAACCATCAAGATTTCTACCCATGTCCCAAGATCATTGGGAACTGAGTGTTTTCCATCAAGTTAAAGGGATAAGAACTGGGTGACTTAGAGAGAAAGAGGAGGAGGAAGAAAAGGAAGAAAAACAATCCTGAGACCAGTGAGGCAAATGGATAATCTAGGCTCCAATGTTAAGGTCGAAAAATCAACGTGTCTGCTTAGACCTGCAGCCGAGAAGGCAAACACAGCAATCCGCCGCACACTGCTCACTTCCCAATGACTGGGTGCATTTTATTACGTGGTCCATTTCTTCATCAGCAGAGCCTGGCTGTGCATTGCTGTTTACTGCATAGCTGTTTGTGGCTGTCAGCATTAATGGTGACAATGATCATGGCAACAAGTCGCCATGAAAGTCAGGAAAAGAAGACAGGTCAATACAAAAGGGAGAGCAGAGGAAGGGCGTGGGAGGAGTGAGAACAGACTTCAGCAAGAAGAGGGCTCACCCCTTCCCAACCCTTTCTTCTCCAGCTGTATTTCAGCTCAGGCCCTTTTTTTTTTTTTTTTTTAAGTTGGGAATGCAGCCCACCTGAATTTCAAAAGCCTTAATTCACAGTGAACTTAATAGGGAATATGAAGTAAGATTTTCAAAATTTTTTTGATAAGCCAAGTGCATAAAAATGCTTAGGGAGTCAAGATAATAGCTTTCAATGGGCTACTTCCTATTTCCAAAGCACTGAGTGCATTCCATTTTAAGATTACAAGGAATCCCATTTGTAGACATGATAAAGCTCACTCTGAACCTTGCAAAGAGAAGAAACTGCGTCACTTCATACAACTGAGCAAGAGTGTGTGAACCAGACCACTTTGAGTCAAGTTTGAGCCAGAACGCAATAAAGGCAGTACAGGAAGGAAGGGACCAGGAGACCAGGCATTCCAGTGCCAGGGGAGTCAGCCCTCACCTTGTGACCCAGACGTACACCTCAGCCCCTGTGCAGGCAGTTGTTATTTATTTCTTTCATTGTCCAGGATGGTTGGATATCTGAATTGCTAATTGTCTTTGGTAAGCAAATTCAAAAGCACCTATGAGTTTCTGTGTAGAAAAGGAGATGTGGGTGAATTTCTGTAATATTAAGACAATTTGAGGAGTGAATTGACCACATGACTAGTGTTCTTGGTCCTGAAAGAAGTTACTCAACAAAACAGGATGTGTTGTGTGTAGGGAAGGTAAGGTCTAAGTGTAATTTCATTTTATACATTCCAAGTACAATATAGAACGTAATGCATAGGGGGAGGGAGAAGGCTTTTCTCGAATTCAGTGGTCCCTTAGGCATAAAATGTTTAAAATCTCCTATGTCTGCAAAAAGGCATGTAAAGATTTATAAGGAAGGCCTAGCAAGAATGTCACAGCTGAACTGTCACAGTCTTCTAGTCACAGTATATGGTATAAACCACTCATAAAGCGGTTCAATACACCGTGTCTGCTGAAAAACCACAGCATATCATTACCAAATGGCTTTAGACTGTGCACTTTAGAAATGAAACACAATTCAAACATGTTGGCACATGCCTATAACCCCAATACTTGGGAGGCTGAGACAGGAGGATGGCTGTGAGTTCACGGATAGACTGAACTATATCATAAGACTGAGACCAGTATGAACTGTATAGTGAGATCCTGTCCCAAAAAGAAAGGAGGGAGGAAGTGAGGGAAGGAGAGAGGGAGGAAGAGAGAGGGGGCTAGAAAGTAGAGAGTTACCTTTGGATAGCTAGGGAACGAGGCTGCCCATCTGGAAAGACAGGTGGCGAGTGCCGCTGCCCCTTCCTATCATTCTTGACAGGGTACTACTTTACAGCAACAACAGCCTCATGGTGCACTCCCTGAAAGTTATCTCAGCATATCAATAGACGTTCAGAAAACACAGCCTTCCAGGCAACTCCTAAACATCATGAGAGTTCTGTACAGGTAGGAATATCATCTGGCAGTGATGTAATTAAGTTCAAGGCAGCTACCATATGTAGCCTTGTGGCATTTGGTTCAAAGGGTACAATTTAAAAAAAAAATCAAAGGTCTAGATTTTTGTCATTTATTTTCAGTACTGGGGATAGGACCCAGAGACGCATGCCTGTGCCATGTGCTCTCCCACTGAGCCAAATCCCTGTTCATCTGAGACCTGGCCTGTGCTGTGTGCTTTCCCACTGAGCCAGTCATTTTCTCTGTAACGGGTCCACCCGAGACCTGTTGCAGAGTGGTGCTCATGTGCCCTGCACAGGCAGAGGTTCCAAGACTCAGCACCATGACATCATCATGGCATTCAGTCAAGCCTGGCTTCACCTTGAGAATGGATGCATTTGGCTCTGGGTTACCGAGTGCTGGGATTAAGTCTGTTCAGGGTGAACAGCTGGTGCTGAGCAGGATCGTGCCTGTGCATCAGGCTGCCTGGCTACAGCTGTTGGCATAGGACTGTGTGCAAGGTGTGCCTCACCCCAGCTCTTCTGGCTGGAGGATAGCGTTTGCTGTGCCAGCCTGGATCTCCTCCTGGCCCATTTCCATGACCCAGCTGTTGCAGAAACAGCCCTCCTCTTTCACACAGATGGTCCCTTTGCCTAGAATGTGTGAGCCTTCATTCAGACTTCTCCCATTTGCTTTCCATTTCAATGTCACCTCTTTCTCTGTTCTCTTTCCCATTGAAAGTACAGGCCCTTCTTGGTGTCCTTCATTGTATTTACATGCTATGTTTTATTGATGTAAATATCATTCTTCTTATTCCAATCCTTTTATATACAAAAGGCCAAAAGACTTAATGGAGGTGCTGGAGCCTGTTCAACTTCATTAATAATGATAACTTCATATACATCTACCTGTTAAATGGTGGAGTAAATACAGTCCATAGAAAGAAGCAGGGCCTTTTGCTCTCTCTCCCTTTTTCTGCGTCTTTAGCAGAGCTTGCCATGGTGTCCCCTTCTTCCCATACACGCACAGAGCAGGAACAAGCATGTTCATTCCTCTCCTCTCTGTCCTTCCAAGGATTCGTCATTTCATTCTCTTATTCCTAGTCAAGCTATTGCCTAAGGACGCTGCACTGCGACTGCAGATTTCAGGACTCTGTCCTCCCATTCACAGGAGGATGCAAGAAGATGGGCCCTTCCTGCCCCAGGGCAAACATACTGACCCAGGCCCAAGTCCTGTGCTTGATTACTGAATTACTTAGCTGTTGTGGAATATGACTTTAACTAGGCAAAGATGGGTTACATTTGTTTATGCTTCTTTTGTTCAACTATGTAAAGATGTGTTGCTTTGTCTGCCTAGGCACATGATTGGTCTAATAAAAAGCTGAATGGCCAATAGCTGGGCAGTAGAGGGATAGGCAGGGCTGGTGGGCAGAGAGAATAAGTAGGAGGAGGAATCTATGCTGGTGAGAAGAGAGGAGAGAACGAGGGAGAAAGAGAGAGAGAGATGCCTGGGGCCAGCCAGTCAGGCAGCTGCCAGGCAGCCAGACATGGAGTAGGAGATACAGAATGAAAGAAAGGTAAAAAGCCATGAGGCAAAATGTAGATGAAGAGAAACAGGTTAAATTAAAGTATAAGAGCCAGTGGGACAAGCATAAGATAAGGCTGAGCATTCCTAATACTAAGTCTCTGTATCATGATTTGGGAGCTGGTTGGTGGACCAAAACAAAGCCTGCTTCATGTATTCTTCTTCTAATCTCCGTTATTCCAACTTGGTAAGAGTCAACTCCACAGAGGAAGCTCCTCTTCCAGGAAGTGCCAGAGGAGGGGAGACAGGAGTGCTGGGAAATTACTGCGCAGTAAGATGAAACAAAAAATTTGCAAACATCAACAAAAGCAATTCCTCCTCCTCCCCCTCTTCTTCCTTTTCTTCTCACTTCTCTTCCTTTTCTCTTCCTCTTCTGACTCCTTCAAAGAGGGTCTTAGGACATTACCTAACAGCAATCACCTGCTTCAGCTGCCTGAGCTTATCACCTGCACTACCATATTCAGTGAGGAACTTATTAATGCACACTCCCAGGCTTTCCTAATTTCTAGGGTCTGGGATCCAACCAAAGTAAGTGTTTAGCCTGTACGGAATGTCCCTCTCAACCCTCAGCATCAAAACAACAGAAGGTCCCACCCCTTCTTAAAGTTGGATTCACTGGACCTATGTAGTTAAATTCCACCTGGATATTACACAATCCAGTCTATTATCTTTACTAGTCATGAGGCACCAGGGACCTATGACTACAGCTTTGAAATCTGAGTCAGTTTCCATATCATGTGTGTTTGGCACAGTTTCACAGTGATGGCTGAATGATCCTGTCTAAAGGCTAGACCTTATCCAGCCTCACTTACATAACTTGCTATGTCTTACAAATCCTGACAAAGACTGTCCCAATGTGAAAGAGTCCTGATGTGAAAGAGTGTTGGCTAAGTGTCAGTCCCTCAGAACCCAAATAGACTAGCTGTCCTTAAGTGATGAATTGCAGAAAGACGACATAGTCTTCCCACAGTGTCCACAGAGACTGGGTTCCACAACCCCCACAGATATTCCTCAAATATTTAAGTTGCTGATGTAATGTGGTGTTGTGCTTACATACAGTTAGCATATCTTTCCCAATACTTTAAGTCATCCCATGAGCACATCTATAGAATAAATGTGTGTGCTGTATACATTACTGTTAGGCATAATTTCTTAGGGAATAGTGACATGAAAAATAAATGGCAGATACAATCTTTTTCAATGTTTTTGATTTGTAGTTGGTTGACTCCTCAGATGTTGAGATGGAGGGCTGCTGTGATTTAGGTCGAGGGGAGATCAAGTGGCTGCCTCTGTTCCACATCTCCAAACTCCACGCATCCAGAGAGAAGCAAAGGCTGCAGGGTATAAACTGTAGTTTGGGTGTTTGTGCCATTATTAAATGTACACTCTGAAACCCTGACCCCAAATGTGATGATAGCATTAGCTGCGGTGGAGACTTTGGGAGGTGATAGATAGAAGCCTGGAGCCCTTTTATATGGGATCAGTTCTCTAGCATGAACAAACCTCTACAAAGTTCACTGGTCTCTTCCACTACATGGAGGTGGACCACCTGTGAACCTTCACCAAACATCAAATCTCTTTAACTTGACCTTGAATGTCTCAGCCTCTAGGACTGGTGAGGAACATATTTCTCTTGTTGGTGAGCCACTGGGTTGATGGCCCTTATGTTATCCTGAGTTGAGTAAGGCAATGGAGGACTACACAGTTTACATTCTTCAGGCAAACGACTCTCCATTCTTCTATATTTTGGCAGCAATGATCATTGCCCTGTGTTTTGAAAGTGAACTGTAGGATGCTTCTTTGTAGTCTGAAGGAGCAGTGTCCATGCCTCAAACATGTAGCTTCCTGGTTGTACCTGGTAAGAACCTCTCTTCCAATTGGAAATTGGCACCATTTCAATGAAAGTACATGCAATAAATGTTGATGTCAGTGCCAGGAGAGATGGAGATTGTGTTCTCACCCTGCTGACCAAAGCACAGTGTCGTGCACAATCTCATGTCACAGAACTTCCTGTCTCCTAAATGGCAGGCTAAGCATGCACTGACAGAGTGGCAAGTCTTTACTCCAGCCTGTTCCCCATCCTTGACATGCCACTTCCTGATTTTGACCTCAAGAAGCTTCGGTTGTACAGCCACAAAAGGCATGTGTGGCTTTAGAAGCCAGCAAGCCTCATCTGTTCCTGCTCTAAGGCCCAGAGGACAGAGCTGGTAAGACCTGGTGGGGCACGCTGTGATTTAAGGTGGATTTGCTGACAAGTTACTTACATTAACAGCATGGCATCATCTCAAGGCAGGAAGATGAATGCATTCTTTAGTGACTGAATCCACTGGAATTTGAAAGGGGATACACACATGTACACACACACACACACACACACACACACACACACACACACACGGGGGATGGGGGAGAATCTCCTTGGGGCTTGGGGCACTTGATGGGTGAAAATGACCCAGAGAAGGTTCCTGGTTAAATAGTCAACTATGCAAGATGAGCATCTGATAGTTACCTAGTTTGCCTGAGATTTCTCCTACAGCTTTTCTGAGCATACAGAGTGAGACTAGGGTTCTGCCTGCTACTTGCTTTTAAACACATGCTCAATTACTTATAACAACTTAGATATACAGCTGTGGTTTTAAAAACTGTTGATTAGTTTTGCCTGACTTTTGAGCTTGGTTTTGTATTTGCCTAGGAAAGTGAGTGTGTTTCATGCACTGAGAATTTGTGTTTTTGCAGAGTGGCTCCCAGAACAAGTGTGAGAAAGTTGCCCAGTTCCTGTCTGACTCCTTTTATGGGCTCTTAAATATAATCCATGTTGTCTTGGCATTAAATTTCATCAGCCCAGAGGCCATTGGGCAAGCAAAAGAGATGAAGTTAAGTGCTTGCTTCCACCCTTGTCCTTTGGTAAAATGAGTGGGAGTGTCAAGCATGGCTTGGGAGCACACTGGGCTGCTGAGTGGGTACAGTGGCCACAGACAGGGCAAGGAACATGGTCTCCCAAGATGCAGCTGGCATCTCAACCCTTCTCATCACACCCAGTCTTAAGCTGGGCATTTAGTGTCGCTGAGCATAACCTCTCATCAGGAAAAGGTTTCCATCAGCGTTTTGCTTACTTCATGTGTGGTTATAAAGGTCAAACAAATGAAAGCACCCAGTAAGGTGTAGTGCGGCCCCTCATCTTTCAAAGAGTCTGGGGCTCCAAAATAAGCAGATACCTCAAGTGAAGATGGTGGTAATTATCAGAAGAATTGAGAGTAAGGTTTTCTATATATTCTGCAATGAGAAAATGTGCTGGAACAGCTGCTACTACTGCACTCCTGTGCTTTCGGGATTTCTCTCCAACAGTATGAAAATGATCTGTTATGGTTAGAGTTTAACTGTGCCAAAGGACCACATGTTGGAGGTTTGGTCACCAATTTGTCACACTATTGGAAGATGGTAGAACTCTTAGGAAGTGGGGCCTAGCAGAAGGAAGGTTGGGGAGTTGACCTTGAAAGCAGTGTTTGGACGCCAGCTCCTTCCTCTCTCCTTTTTTTTTCTTGTCTACCACTGGACAAACAGACTTCATTTAACATGCTTCCATGATGCTCTGCCCTACCACAGACCCAGAGCCACATGCAAATGACCTCAAACCCATGAAGCCACCAGGCAAAGTGAACCTTTCTTTAAGTTAGTTTATTTTAGACATCTTGATGTGGTTTGAAAGAAAATGGCCCCCAATGGGAATGATACTATTAGGAGCTGTGGCTGGGTTGGAGTAGGTATAGCCTTGTAGGAGAATGTGTGTCAGTATGAGGGTGGGCTTTGAGGTCTCCTATGCTCAAGCCATGCCCAGTGTCACAGTTCGCTTCCTGTTGCTTGCAGATCAAGATGTATTAACTCTCAGTTCCCTCTCCAGAACCATCTTGCCTACATGCTGCCATGTTCCACCATGATGATAATGGACTGAACCTCTGAAACTGTAAGCCATAACTAAATGTATTGCTTTATAAGAGTTGTCATAGTCATGGTGTCTCTTCACTGCAATGGAAACCATAACTAAGACAGAAGCTGGTACCAGGGACTGGGGTATTGCTGTGATAGACCTGACCATACTTTTGTTTGAAGGAATATGGACCTTGGACTGTGGATTAGAAAAGCAGTTGAGGGGCTGGAGAGATGGCTCAAAGGTTAAGAGCACTGGCTGTTCTTCCGGAGGTCCTGAGTTCAATTCCCAGCACCCACATGGTGGCTCACAACCATCTATAATGAGATCTGATGCCTTCTTCTGGCATGCAGACGTACATGCAAGCGGATCACTGTGTACATAATTAATAAATAAATCTGAAAAAAAAAAAAGAAAAGCAGTTGAACACTTTAAGTGCTGCTTAATGAGCCATCCTAGTGGAAGCATGGAAGACAGTGGTGCTGGGTGTGATTTGATGAATTGTGGAGGCCTTGCTCAGGACTTTTCAGAGGAGAAGAATATTAATATGTGACCTAGAGATCTTTCTTGTGTTATTTTGATGAAGAACGTGGTTGCTTTTTTCCCTTTTCCAAAGAATCTGCCTGAGGTTAAAGTGAAGAGTTTTAGATGAATTCCATTGTCAGAGGAAATCTCAAAATAGCCTAGTATAGACTCTGTTGTGTGATTACTACTGTTCATGTTTACAAAGATTTATAATGAAAAGGGGCAAGCTGAGCAAGGAAAAATACAAAATGTATAATCTGAGGAGAAAAAGAGCACCAGGAAGTGGAATGGAACTAAGGTCCTGTGTTCAAGGAGACAGACATATTAAGAAATGGAGTAAAGGGAGTGGTGACCTTAGGACTATATCCTACCCAGTTAAGTTTTCAACTTGTGAAAAAAAATTAAAGAAAACTTAGAACCAGGTGTGGTGGTGCATGCCTTTAATTCCAGAACTTGGAAGGCAGAGGCTGGTTGATTTCTGAGTTTGAGGCCAGCCTGGTTTACGGAGCAAGTTCCAGGACAGCCAAACTTAGGCAGTGAAGGAAACCATGGAAAGAAAGCTGATGAAGAGGTAATTAAATGAGAGGCCTTGTTCCAGCCCCATCAAGCAGCAGAACTTGGCAGATTTGGCCATGAAACTGGAGTTAAGGCTATAATAAAAGGGCTATGGAATTTGCCTCTGCTACTAAGAAAAACTACTGAGGCCAGGCATGTATCAGGGGTGTCCCTGAATGAAGGTCTAGAGAGGCCATTGTATGAAGCTATGAAGATGAAGCCTGGATTGCCTTGTAGACCCCAGGACATTGGAGATACCAGAGCTGTGAGATACCTGCTGAGGAAAGCTGCTCACAGGGAGTGGAACCAGAGAAAGAAGTATGCTGCTGTCAACAAAGTTGAAATCTGAAGAGCATTTTGACATCAGACATGAAGATACAGAGTTTAGAGTTTGCCCAGCTGTTTTTCAGTCTTGCTTGGGTCCAGTATTTACTCACTATGCTCCCTTCCCTACATTTTGGAATGGCAATGTAGATTCTCTGACATTAGATATTGGAAATATGTAATCTTCTTTTTGATTTTGACTTTACAGGGGATTACAGTTAAGAGATTGCATGAATCTCAGAAGAGACTTTGAACTTTAGACTTTTAAATAAGTTTGAGACTGCTATAGACTATGGAGACTTTTGAAGTTGGACTGAATTTTTGCATTGTTATATGGCTACTAACCTTTGGGGACCAGAGACTGGAATGTGGTGGTTTGAAAGAAAATGCCCCCCAAAGGGAGTGGCACTATTAGGAGGTGTGGCTCTGTTGGAGTGTGTATGGCCTTATAGAAGGAAGTGTGTCTCTGTGGGGGGTGGACTTTGAGGTCTCCTTTGCTCAAGCAACACCCAGTAAGACAAGTTTCCTTCCTGCTGCCTGCAGATCAAGATGTAGAATTCTCAGCTCCTTCTCCAACACCATGTCTGCCCTGCATGCTTCCATGTCCTACCACGATGATAATGGACTAAATCTCTGAAACTGTAAGCCATCCAATTTAAATGTTTTCCTTTAAAAGATTTGCCTTGGTCATGGTATCTCTCCACAGCAATAGAAACCCTAACTAAGACACATCTTATCACAGAAATGGAAAACCAGCTCACACAGGAGTGCTCAGAACGTACAACCTCATACTGCTGTCAGGAAGTGTAGGACTGGAGGCTGAAGGCAGGCAGTATTTCTGCTGAGCCATAGAGTGCCCAAGGTATATTCCTCATCTCTTCCTTCCTAGGTGATCTCATTTGGTCACATGCTGCTTAATGTTATCTACATACCAAAGATGCTCTAAATTAGTTTCAAGTTAAGACTTTCCCTGAGCTCCAGAATATGTCAAATTGAACTGTCAACGCCATCATTTGGATGTTTTCTGGGCATTAGAAAATTAATACAGCCATCCTGAGCTGTCACACTCAAATGTTCCTTCTCCCACCCTGTCTTAACAAATAGTGCTACCATTCACCCCATGTTTTAGGTCCACATTTTAATAACCATCTATGGTGGACTTGGCACTTGGGTAGTTATTTATTCTCTCTGTTTCCAAGAGAGAGGGGGGGAACAATATATATGTGTCCATCAGCATGGGATTTTGTGAAGATTACATGTGATCTCTGCAAAACAGTAGCTGGCACATTGAAGATCCTCAAAGGGGTTCCGTGATGGCACATGTATTTCCTTGTGTCTCAGCTGTATTTTGATAACATTATTGTTAGTTTTTATTAGGTACTTTTCTTGTAGTTGTGATTAAAGACACAGCAAGAAGCAACTCAAAACAGAACTGGAGCAGAGGTGTATGCTGCTGGGATTCCTTGCATCTCAGAAGAGCAAGATGCAGAGGACAGGAAGTGGGTTCAGAATATAAAACATTAAAACCCTCCTCTACTTATCCACTTCTTCCAGACAGATTCTGCTTCCTACAGGTCCCACAATTGCCCCAAACAGCTTACCAGCAGGGGACCAAGTGCACTCAGACAGGAGCCTGTGAGGGGTATCATATCCAAAGGTCACACTGAACTTGATTACTTCTTATTGTCCTCATATCATGGCCCCAGTTCAGATGTTTTTAGTCTCTAGTCAGTTCATGGGCACTTTCTAATTCATTTCTTGTTGTATCTTTCCCTGACTATAGAACAGCCGGAATCCAGCTCCTCACAATGCTTATGCCTTCCTTTCCATCCCCCTTGCTGCTCTCTGTGTTATTCAGCATGGTCTCACCTGCCATGCTGCTACTCAGTTATTTCTCAGCTCAGATGTGGTCTCCTCCAAGAGATTTCTGGTGTCTTATGTCTACTAGTCACGTCCCATCTCTGTATTCATATCAACTTGTTTTATTCTCAGCACATAATAGAGTTTGAAGCGGCTATATTATGAACAGGTCTTGGGATTCCAGTTCTTCTCTCTCCATGGAATTTCAGAGTCTATTTTGTGGCTGTGGCCTGACAATCTTGGACTTCACCCATTGTGTAATCCTTTAAAATGGAGAAAGTTACGATTTCCCATCTTCTGTGCTCTGGGAAACAGGCTAGCAAAGAACATCCCTTCCTAAGGGACTTACAGAAGACCCACATCCCACTCTTGGTTTGCCTCACAGGTAATTAGATGAACTGCCCATTGATCATCCATCCCTTGTCAGTCAGAGCACACAGTTGGTTAGCTAAGCTTGTGGGCATTCTTTCTTTTGCTCAGGCCACTAAACTTGGTTCAGCTGAAGACAGCCCATGTGTGAATTTGCTCTTACTAGGGTAAAACATCTGAACTGCTATGGGATTAGCCGTTTTCTCATTTTGTTTCTTCACATTGGGCGCTTTCAAGTCTTTTTGCTGCTCCCTATCTAGGAAGAGCACCCCCCACACATATTTCTTTTGCTGCATATGAATTTTATGGTCACAGTGTTCTCTTTATTACAACAGCACACCCTACTCTAGTGCAATCATTCCTTTACCTTCTTTCAATAATCCTTCGAGCAAAATGTCTCTTTAATAAATATGAATTGGATTTAATTAGATAGTTTTGGTGCATTGTGTACTGTTTTGTTCCTGTGATAAAGTAGGATGACAACTATAGAAGAGTTTATTTGAGCTTATGGTTCCAGGGCCCATCTTGTTGTAGGAGTGTGGCAGCAAGCTGGATGGCAGGCATGGTGTCAGCGGAAAGCTGAGAGCTCACACCTTGAACGGCAATCGCCAATCAGAGAGAACAAACCGGAAGCAGGAGAGGCTTTCAATCTCAAAGACAGTCCCCAGTGACATGCTTCCTCCAGCAAGGCTGTGGAACCTAAACTTTCCTAAGCACCAACTGGAGAACAGTGTTCAAATGCCCCAGACTATGGGGAATATTTCTCATTCAACCACTACACGTGGAGTCTAAACAATATATGGCACATGATGGTTTCCTAATGGATATTTGCTATGTAGGAAAAGTAGATTGATAGGTGAGATTCTAGCTAAATACTGTAGCTTGTGCCTTGTACCTGGTGAATCCCAATACTGATTGCTTGACTTTCCACCATTGTGGCTTTCACAAAAAGACAGTTTCACCTTGAGCTGATTCTAGGGAGCAAAGGCAGAAAACAGTGGGAAATAGTCATTCTGCTCAGAATAGGTTGCTTAGGTAAGAATGGAGTAAATCCATTAGTGCATTTCATTTACATTCACCGACAGGGGAAAGAAACATGTTCTGACTATCTGGAGCTTTATTTCCTATGGTATCACCCAATCCTTCCTAGCATACTCAGTGAAAGGGGTGAAAAGGGCATGAGAGGTATGCCTTCATATCTAGAAGATGCCAAGTACCCATGCAATCAAAGGTCTTTAGTAAAAGAAATGGAAAATGCATTATGTAAGCAGGATTTATCATTCAAAATGTTTATATAAATTTGTATTATATTTAAGTTAAAACCAAGAGAAACAACAAAACGTAATAACCATTAACACCCCTTGATCTCTGAACACATCTCTATATTCATCTACTATATTAAGTTTTTTTTTGTTGTTTAGATAACATAAGGATCCCTGTTAATCATGGAGCATAAAAATGACTATGATTTTAAAAGATATGTTGATATGTCTCTCATGTAGCTCAACTTGTTATGTATCAGAAGATGATTTTGACCTTCAGTTCCTCCTGCCTCCAGTCTGAGTGCTGGGATTATAGATGTGCACCACCACACCCTGACGATGTGATGCTCTGTGTGTGCTGGGCAAGCACTCTACCAACTGGGCCACATCCCCAGCCCTAGATAAGGATGATTTTATAGGAAAAAGTATCTTTAGCCTTGAAAGACAAACAACTCATATTTTTCATATACTGTTTAAACAACTGATTAACAATAAAACCAAACAACTTTCCATCCAAGTTTAGTTTTTTTCTCTTCTTATGACTAAGCATCCCTGCCAACTGTAAATAAATTAAATGATAATCATGAATGAGGTACATAGCTAATTTAGGTTTATTACCTTCTTATATGTATAACAAATATGAGCTTTCACAGTTAGTTTCATTATGTTTCAAGACCCATAAAATGTGCTCCAATTTATTGTAACTATATTGTCATTTTAAGTTAATTTACATAGGAAAATTCTGCTCACTGCTATTAAAGAATCCGTCTCAGGGCTGAGCATGAAAAGGCCATTAATTAGCTTTTTATTGATGAATTGGTCAGGGGAAGAGACTGCCATTCACAGGCCTGGGTGATTACTTAACGTGTTGTAAAAGTCTTGATGGCAGCTGCTTGAGGTCTGGATGGCCATTTTAAATATGCAAATATTAGATATGGTTAATTATTCTGGCCATAGTTCTTAGAAATAGCACTCAGAAATGCTTTAAATGTTTTGACGGATGGCAGGGCCTCCCCACTCATTTTCTGATCAATGACATCATGCCCAGCCCTATGTAAGCACCTAAGGGGTGAATAAAGATGGTGGAAGTTACCTCTTCTCAACTCTCCTTTAGGAAACCTGCTCTATTTTGTCATTGTCTGCTTAGATTAGATTAAATATCCGTTGGCTCTATTTTTCCTACATTGTTACTACATGTGCTCACTTATTCCAGCTGAAATTAGCTCTATTTCCCCAAGCCTAAATCTCCTTGATAGTTATTGATAATGCCATTTCTCTACGAGATGAATCACTTAACCAATGACATACTTAATTCTTGAAACTCTCTTGTCTTTTTTTTCCTCTAATCTCCTATTGCAACCGAACTCTGATTAGTGAACTCATTCCTTCATGTACCTGGATGTCTTTATACGTTTAACAAATTCGAGATGTTTCATCAAAGCAGAGAAATTGCTACTTTTCTTTTTCATTATGTTGCAATTGATTTTCAAGCCCCAAGAATTTATCTCCATTTTGGGGATGCATCATAACAAAGAATGTACTTAATCACTCATTAATTTTAAGTTTGGGTGAATAAAGACACATATCTTTTGCCCAGATGAAGTTTCTTGAAATATAGTACCATTTTTTAAAATTGATTAACTTCAACAGTCTCTTACACCTTCACAATTAACATCACTCTTCCCATTTCTCCAAGTATAAATAGGCCTGTCAGACAATGTCAGCCTGCAATCATTGAGCAATGCATAAAGAGTGCCATGGAAGAAGTGATATATGGTTTGATTCTGGGTGATGCAGTGAATTAATGAAGTTTTCAAAGGTGCCTAATATGCAATCAGAGGATATCTCAGATCCCAAGAGAGTTAAGTCAAAGAAATAAGAACTCTAAAATTATTAGAACTGGAGTTCTAACCTCATCTAACCCAGAGATCACAAGTAGAAGGCAAGCCTCCAGGATTTGTCTGGTTTACAGGCAGCTTGCTCTCCAGTTTTGATTTTGGGCTTCTTTAGGAAAAGCAATTGATTTCCAGTTTACTATGCTCCACCATGACCACATGCACATAATTACCTCATTTGCCTAGAGCCTACAGGCATTTTGAATCTAAGACTTTGTTAATAGATTGGGGAACAAGGAGATGATGACTTCAATGTAACTGATTGGCAATAGGAGTTTCAGCTTGCATGTTGAATGCTCTTTGACCCTCAGAGCTGACATTTGCATATGCTAGAAGACATTTCACATAGCCTGATTTTGCATTCTGAGGCCTTTCCACCTTGTGTGCGGTTAAACTCATCAGGTAGTTTAAAATCAGAATGAACTAGAAACCTGGGCCATTAATATATCATTGATACCACAAAAGCATTTTTGAAGAACAGCCAACAAAAAATGCAACCAGTCTCCTCATTCCGAGGTAGACTCATATGACCAAACTGAGGAGGAAGCCATGTCTTGAGTCTTGTGTCCTATCTCTACGGGCTGGTGTATTGTTCGTTTGGGCAATGATGGTGAAGTCAACAATTACCAATGAAATTTGGCCTTTCTTCCTATAATAGTAAAATCACAGCTCCCAAATAGATCTCTGTAAGACATTTGCTTTTAAAGTGACATCAGTTGCTCGAAAGAACATTGCACCAAATTTAAAGAAGTAAGACCCTTGCAGCATTAGGGAAATTATTTTTCTTAGCCACTGTGTTACTCATTTGATTCCCTTATGTCAGTGTAATCTCCATTTTAAAAGACTGTTGGGGAATGGGGAGAGTGTTCACTCGGTAGTATTGTCTTACAAGCCTGGACCTGAGCACCGTCCCCACCAGCCATGTAAAATGTCTCAGAGTTGTAGTGTGCTCTGATAATCCCAGCTCTGGGGACGTAGAAACAAGAAGATCACTGGGGTCTCACTGGCCAGACAAGCTAGCTTAATTGTGAATCCCAGGCTAATGAGAGAACCAGCCTCAGCAGAGCAGGTGATATTCCTGAGGATGACACTCGAGGATACTCTTGAGCCTCTGTGCACGCAGGCATGCAGGCAGGCACACACACTCATCTCCCCCAGACATGTTCAGCATCCCCCCCAGCACATGCACAGGAACACACACACACACACACACACACACACACACACACACACACACACGCATGCACACACACCACTCATTCAAAAACTAAAAAGATCATTTTCTTTGGCATAAGAAGCAGCAGCATTTCTTAACCTATGCTGCTGTTAATGTGGTCAATCAAAAGCCATCCTCCATCTTGCAAGACTAAAAGGGAACAAAGAAAAGTTTGCATTGGGAACTACTAGATTCCTTGAACTTTCTGATTCAGAGGTAAGCACCATTAAGAAAACAATGCTTCTGTGGTTTCAGATTTGGAACACACCATTAACAATCAGCAGGGAAGGTGACCACAGGATGAAGGACAAAGTGCAGACTGCTAATTAGAAACGCTCTCCCATTATTCTTGACCTTAACAGGTGGCATCAATATGCTTCACATTAGCTTACACTCCATTTTCAGTCTCTCCTCTTCCCTTATTTCTTAGCCACTGTACAATCAATGAACTTAGGATTTGTCTCTTTTCATTATCCTGTTTTCTCTTCTACAAGGTGGTCCTAAAGAGTTCCAGCAGGAGACGCCTATGGGTTAGAAAGATTGCCCAAGGAAAGCTCGTATTTATGCACTGTAAGGTTGTGTTTCTGGCAGTATTCTCTTGTTTGTTTTGACATTTTCATTAAGCTAGACTCCTAGCTTTTAAACCTCCTCTGTACACGATGGCTTTTTTTCACACCTGTAGTAAGCACTTTCAGATTGCCTTATAATTATTTTCTCACTTATTCAGTTCCTTCATTTGACTCTCTGTGCCTCAAGGACAAAGGATTACATCTTAATCAGTTTTATGTTTTTAGCACCTAACACAGTATGTGTTAGATTATTGAAAGAAAGAAATGAATTAATAAAACCTCACAAAGTAAGTACCTGCGAAGAGCCCTATATTTAATATATCCAAGTGTTAGTTAACATATTAAAACAGAGGAGAGACATAATGACAGATCTGTGAGATTTATGCAGGGGCTGATGCCACCAAAGGAAGGGGCGCTGACTCCAGTCCAACGTAGCTAGCAGATGGGAGAGTAGAGAGAACAGAATTGTGCTCTCTGTCAAGTCCTTCCTCATTCTCCTGCCTTGCTCCTTACCCTCTCACCACCCCATTGGTTCTGGGGTGACCAATTTGGTTTACCTTTCAGTTCTGTCCTTTTCTGTCTCATTATAACACCACCATTAGAAGCTATCATCCCTTTATTATTATAATAATATGCTTTATTATTTGTTGTATGATAGGAAACATACGTTGCTGGCTCAAAATTCTCTCTTTCTCCTCTATCTCTCCCCTTGCCCCGTGAGTTAATTCCAAGCACAGCTTTAAAGTTGGATACTTGGGCAAGGGAAGACTTTTCCTGACTGCATTGTTCCCCCAAGATATTACTGTCCCAAGGGATGTGTCCAACCAGAATCAGAGTCACATTCCCATGATTTGAGGCCCCAGCATGTAAGAATTTCCTATGTAAATGGCTCCCAAATCTGTGCTTAGAGCTCATGCGGAGTTCTTTCAAAGATCTGATCCCAGAGAATCTTTGTGCTGTTGGTTGGGGATGCGGGTGGATGTGCTTCCCAGTGTGTATTGCCCACATGCTGGTCTATGTGGCCATTCAAAGTTACCACGGGCAGCAACCTTGGTGGGAGAGGCAAATAACTATGTTAATTTTAAAGGTTGATTTTAGTTTTAGTTTTGTGTATTGTGTGTGCCTGTATGTACACATTCATGCAGGTGCCTGTGGAGGCCAGAAGTAGTGGACTCCCTGAAACTGGAGTTACAGGCTGTTGGAAGCTGCTCATCATGGGTGCTGGGAGCTGAACAGTATGTGCTCTTCTTAACTGCTGAGCTGTCTCTCCAGCCCAAACATGCATATTTAGAAGGAAGCAGTAGACATGGTTCTCCCCAAGGACAAGAGACATCCTTAGTCATTGGTTTTGATCAGTTTTACAGTACCAGGCATGGATTTTCTGTGTGGAGCAAGCTTCAAATCCTTTAAACATGATTATTTGCCTCCTCAGCAGCAATCCAATGGTTGCACTGCTTGTCACATATTGGAACATCTCTTTTCATACCTAGCTTTTTACGTCGACTAAATACAACAGGGGAGATAGTGTGTTAAATACGGGAAATCCTCCGTCATTTGTCGGCAATAATGTCGACTGTAACGTTCACTTCTGTCTTCGTTAGTTACTGTTGTCAACTTGACACACACTAGAGTCATCTACGAAGAAGAAAGCTTAATGGAGACATTGTCGCCATCAGATTGCCCTGTGGGGATGTCTGAGGGGCATCTTCTTGATTGATTGATGGATTGATGGATGGATTGATGGATTGATTGATGTGGGAAGGTCCAGCCCGCTGTGGGTGGTATGAACCCTGGGTAGGTGGTCCTGGGTTGTATAAGGAAGCAGGCTGAGCAAGCCAGTAGTCAGTGTTTCTTCATCACCTCTGTTTCAGCTCCTGTCTCCTGGTTCCTGCTTGAGTTCCTGCCCTAACTTTCCTGAACAGTGGGCTGTGATCTATAGGATGTAATAAATCTTTCCTTCTCAAATTTCCTTTCTGTCTGTGCTTTAACACAGCAATGGGAAGCAAACTAAGATACACACACACACACACACACACACACACACACACACACACACACACACACACAGAGAGAAACTTCTACAGGAGTAGGTCACCCTGTAACAGAGCAAGAATACCTCTAGTAGATGCAAGATACTAACCAATACAAATCCCAGTACCAGGGGTGGTTTATTTATTTTGGAATTGTTGGTCAATGAGACCCTATTAACCCCCAAACAGTACAAGGTATTGCAAGTGCTCCTGGTCCCCCTCCAGAATCTGATGGTAAGACCCTGTTGCTGAAGATATTGCACACTTCACTCACAGACTGTGGAGAATTCAAGCCGGTACAGACGCAAAGGTTTCATCCTTACTGGCTACCTTTCATAGCACTGGAAGGTGCTATTTTGCATTAATGGCAAAATAATCAATTTTACTCCTCTGTAAACACTGTGAGCTACAATAATGACTGACTTGCCAAGTCAATAGAGGCATGAACATCATAACAGTGACCAAAATACTTTTGTGAATTTAAGGCCCACTCCACAGGCTGAAACCCATACTTAGTGTCATTATTTTGGTACCAAGAACTATAGTTAGACAAGTGATAGGCCCCAAGGAAGAACTACTACTATTATTTTTCTAAAAGGACATGGTATTAAAACAATTCCCAATAATTTATCCTTATTCCCATGGATCCATGCATCTTTCAACCTTCATCAGAGACGCATTTGTTATATGATGATTAGCACAGAGACCCACAACATGTAGAGAAAAAGAGACTAAGGAATTCTCAACCCTAAATGGAACATTTATATTACACAATACAAATACAATAAACACATGTACATATTATATATATATGTGTGACAATACACACATATACACATTATATATGACGAGTACAGTGCACACATATACACATTATTTGTGTGCATTGTACTCATCAATATATGTATATACAATGTTTACATGTGTGCATTGTACTCATCAATATATAATATGTATACATGTGTATTGTATGTATATATATATATATATATACACATGTATGTATACAATTCTCACAGAAAGGAAAAGTATAGCATGTAGTGCATGTGCACATTATATATGGTGAATATAATACACACATATACATGTTATATATTGTGTGTAATACACACATATATGCATTATGTATATACATGTACAATACACACATATACACATTATATATGGTGAGTACAATGCACACATATACGTATTATATATATCCACATACAATACACGCATATACATATGTCTTCTTCAAAGACAAAAGAACCTTGAAATTGCCTTCCTCCAGCACTCTTCCAGCTTACCACAGAGCCCCAATGGAAAGGGAGTCTTTCTTGGAAGAATCTCTCCTCTTGGAATTACTAAGGATGTTTTGCTCTGGAACATGAACTAACCATCTCTTACCCTGTTTCATACTCCAGGGTCCTTCCAGGTCCTCTGAGCCAGGTTGGGGCTGAGCACTAGGGCTCTAACAACCATAGTTTGGAACAGAGACCAATATTCTCACTGACCAGAGCTGCAGCCTCTGTAGAGGACTAGGTCCCATAGACCACGAATGGTGACAGAAGCAATTGGCTGGAGTGAGCCAAGCAAACTGCAGCTCTAGATTCCAGGTATTGGGGCCACGCTCCTGTCTAGCATCTGGGGTGTGGCTGCAAAATTTGTTATTCTTGAAGAAACCTGGACCATGTTTCCCAGTCCTTTGCCCCCTTACAACCCAATGCTGCTTCTCCTCTTCACTCCTGCAGGGGAACTCCTGCTTCAGAGTGGTCTACTTCTCCAGCTTCACCAACACAATCCTACTCTGACACAGGGAACTCCTGCTTCAGAGTTGGCTGCTACATGACACCCCAACTTCACCCTCCATGTGGCAGGAGTTCAAGGCCATTCTGTCTAGAAGGCCCTTTGTTTCCCCTTCCTAAGTCTTCATGCAAAAACCCGTCTCTCTACTTTCTGCTTCTCCTTTTTCTGTTTCCTAAGACAGTGTCCCTCTGTTTCTAATGACCTTCTAAAGTAATGACTTGCAAATGACCAATTTAGAAACAAAACTCTTCTAGATGCTGAAAAGATCTGCAGAAAAAATCCTACAAGATCTGAATAATAATATTCAAATTTTGCAGAAGGCTGAAATTTCAGTGGCTAGAATCAGTTAAAGCTAATTTGTTCCTTAATTTCCCAAGCTGTAACTCTAAATTCCTGCTATGTTATTCACTGAGCACTCTGGGAGGCTGGAAATTTGTAAACTTTACCTAGATTATAAAAACATGAATCTGAAAAATTGGCCCAATAAGATGTGCGTATAAGTTTGATGTCCTGTGAGTTAGGCATTTATGAATATATGTGTAGAATATACATACCTACATATATCATACCAATTTTTAAACCTGTAAGATATTTTGCCCCAGTCAGGGATTTCAACAAAAGGTATGGTAAGATCAATGTGAAATTCAGAAATGATCCTAGTAATTTAAACTTAATTTTTAGTGTTAAATTTCAACTTAATTCCTGGGGTTGAGAACATAGCTCAGTGGATAAGAGCTCCTGCTACACAAGCATGAAGATCTGAGTTCAAATCCCCAGCACCCATGTAAAAACATGGAGCCAGAAATGGTGGAGTGCATGCTCATAACCTCAGTGCTGTGTGGGGTGGAGGCAGGAGGATCTTTGGGATTTGCTAGATACTGATCTAGCTCCAAGTTCAGGGAGACAACGTGTCTCACAGAATTGGGAGTGGTAGAGCAGAACCTCGGACATCCTCCTCTGGCCTCTGGGTGTGGACAATCCTCCAGTCTGTGCACACACACACACACACACACACACACACACACACACACACAAGAAAAAGAAAAATTGAGGCTTCATGTGGCATGACAATGCTTTTTATGGAGATATAAGTTTATTTTTTAAAAAGCCACAAACTTGGGAGGGATATATGTTGGGAGATGGGAGAGTGGAAGGAGGGAGGAGAGAATAGATAAGATCAAGACACATTGTATTCATATGTAGAATTTTCTCAAGAAAACTACTTGAACAAAAGACAAGGGTGTAAACTGTAAATATTTTATTTCATATAAGATAAAAATCAGCACAAACATTTTCTGTTTGTATTATCAGTCACATTATTCAAGGCATAAGATGAAGAGTTTAGGCGTGTTGCTTACAAGCCTAAAACACACAGTTTCTGTAGTTTGTCTTCTATATCAGACAGACCTTTCCTTTGGGATCGATTTTATCATTCATTTTGGATGAGAATATTGACTTATATTGAAATTGAAAGTGAACACGTTAAGAACATTAAATACCTACATTAACATATGTCAACAAAGTAGTTTTTTTTTTGTTTTTTGTTTTTATTTGTTTTTTCGAGACAGGGTTTCTCTGTGTAGCTTTTCTCCTTTCCTGGAACTCACTCTGTAGCCCATGTTGGCCTTGAACTCACAGAGATCCGCCCACCTCTGCCTCTTGAGTGCTGGGATTAAAGGTGTGGGCCACCACCGCCCAGCCAACAAAGTAGTTTTTAAGAAACCCCTTAATTTCAAATGTAACAGTTCAAAAAGAGGATAAGGAATTCTTAGATTAGTCTCTGTTGTGTACCTTAACACAGCCAGTTTCTTCTTATTCTGCACACACGCACGTTCATAGCCTTTCCCTCTAAAGGACATTACAATTCACTTGAGAAATGCGCTCACTCTTCGGAGCTGGAGTCGGTAAGAAAGGTCCTCAAATGGCTGCTGGCTGCATTTGTTTTATGTAGATTCCTCTTCTTGAGCAGAATCAACAGCAAACAGTGTTTTTAAAAAATGTCCAGAAACTCCCAGGGAAATCTGGGCCTGATAGTACAAGTTGGTAATCCCAGCTACTTGAAAGGTCAAGGCAGGAAGATGCTAAGTTCAAAGTCTGTGAAAATCCAGTCTCAAAATTTCAAAGTTAACGAAAGCAGAGGGTAGGAGCCGGGAATGTAGCTTAGTGGTGGAATGCCTGGCTAGCATGCACTAGGTCCCAGATTCAGGCCTCAGTGTAAGAAGAGTGGGAGGATGGGAACAGAGCTCAAGATGATGCGTTCTTTCATTAGTACTGAAATGATGAGATGTGCTGAAAAGCCACATCAGCAGGTGAACTGAGTAAGAGGGAGTAGCGTGAATTGAGGACTTGCTGTTTATAACCTAGAAGGGAAGGGGCGTTGTGGACTTAGCTATATTTCCTCCCAATCTGAATGTTAATAACTGTTCCCCATTGTGAGAGCAAGAAGAAAGGTCCTGACAAGGCCTTTAGACAATCAGCTTACAGGAGCAAGGGTTGGGGTGTACAGAGGACAGTGGCGGAGCTCTTACCTGCCTAGAACAACTGCAGAGGGCCTTGCTTCAGTCACTGATACTAAGACCTGGGATCTTTTACTTCTCAAGCAGCTCTGATTGCTTAGTTTTTCTGGGAGTCATATTGCCCTGATAGCGATGGACAGCAGGATTTAGTGGGTAGCCATCATGATTCCAGGTTCTTGTGTCCCAGGGCATAGAATTGGACAGAGGCATGAGGACAGTAGCAGGAGTGATAATAGTTTATCAGAAAATGACACACTTTCAAAGAAATAAGCAGACTGGAGTGAAGAGAAAGGTTTTCAAATCTCAACTACAATGCTGTACAAAGGATGGGTGCTTTTATGTCACATGGCATTGGATGTTTGGTCATCTTCTTAGACAGGCTTTCCTGAGCACGTTGTATCTGTTACATAGTTCTAATAAAACTCCATGCATCTTGTATTTTACTTTCACCTTAAAGCTCTACCATCTTGGGGCCAGGTGGTGGTAGCACTTGGGAGACACTGGCTAGTGAATCTCTGTGTTGAGGCTAGTCTTGTCTATAGAGTGAGTTCCAAGACAGCCAGGGCTA
>CABHPR010157659.1:0-10988 GCA_902168415.1 Peromyscus melanophrys | reverse complement strand
AGGAAGGAAGGAAGGAAGGAAGGAAGGAAGGAAGGAAGGAAGGAAGGAAGGAAGGAAGGAAGGAAGGAAGGAAGGAAGAAGGAAAGAAAGGCAGAAAGAAAGCAAGTTTAAAATGTCTTTGAAAATCCCCACCTGTGCAGCATCTCAGGAGTAAGGTTGTGTCTACAGGATTTGCACAACATCCTAGCATGTATGCCATATTATTTGCTGCATTTTTCAAGATAACAAAGAAACAAATGGGCTGGTTTTATAAAAAGAAATAAAAAAGACTACCAACTTCTAGAATCCAAGGTCTTGACATGATGGAAAAACCAATTAATTCTTGCTTTTGAAAGAAAAGAGGTAAATTAAGAAAGCATTTGAAAGCTAGCCAACTACTCAGGCTAATGAAGTCATGGATCTTAGAGGAGAACTTACAAACACCACTTTTTTAAACCAGCCTAATCCCTAATTATAGTCTAGCATTTGTCCTTACACCACAGATAAGGGGAGCCTTCACATCAAGGACTTCTCACCAGATAGAGACCATTACTGGAAAATCACAGCCAATAAAAATGCAGAGTTGTGGAGTTTAGCCATAAAGGATAGGTCTACAAAATAACTTGCACACCTAAGGCGTGGGGGACATTGTGGAATTGAGGATGGAAAGGCTGTAAGAGCCAGAGGATCAGGGAGTTTCCTATGAGATTGTGTCTCCTAGTTGTAACAGAAGCTACACCCATAAAACATGAGCTGAACAAGGACAACAGCAGTAGACATGCCAGAGTGAACAGGGAAAACCACGGGGGCCTCAATCTCACACAAAGAGCTACAGGCAACTGAGGAATGCTGAGAGTGGGAGGAACAGTCTTCCCCAGGGAAGAGCACACCAACTGGTTATCCAACATCAAAGGTCAGCCCTGAAAACCTAAATACAGTTAACATTACATAGACTGAGCAAGTTATATTTAGAATATGTGTGTATACATATACACATATTCATGGAACAACAATTATTGAGAAAAAGAGAACATGAATTTGGAAGAGAGACAGGAGAGGTATATGAGAGGGTTTGGAGGTAGGAAATGGAAGGTAGAAATAATGTAATTATAATATCAAATATAAAATAAAAATTCTTTAAAAAGAGGAAAATATTTGAGAAAACACCCTTGAAACCATGACCACGCCCCCTTTTTTTCAAGAATTATATTTAAGGTATGTCTTTCCTGACAACTTAAAACCTTGTGGTAAGCTAGAATGTCTCAATACCAGGTAAAGGATTTAGACTTATGAACCATGAGAGAGGTTTGGGGTGAAAAGTCTAATAAATATAGCAGGTCCAAGATCTGTGTCCCAAAGACCTTGGCATGGTTATTAGAACATAGATTTACTAAATCAAACCCAAGATGAGCCTTGAAGGTCTTCAGAAAGCCTTACCTTAAAGGAAACTAAGAGCTTGGAGTAGAAAAGACTGTGGCACATATCTACTGTGGAAAGAGTGACCTGGCAACCAGTGTCCCCCTACTTCCAAGGACATCGAGTTATATTTGTTTCAAAGGATGGTAAAATACACCTCATCATATTTGTAACCGCTAGCTTGTAACTGTCTTATGTAGGAAGTTGGCAAGATGTGAAATTAATTTCATCTTCAACTTTTTAATATCATTCCAAAGGAAGCTAGCTTACTTTGATAAGCACATAGTCCTCTTGCCTGGAATAGATTAGAATGTGTCAATCCAGGAACATTCAAGCCGCCTTTGGAAGTCTGAGTGAAACTTTGAATCAAAGGGATGTGAGGTATATCACTGTCATCCACATTCAAGCTGGTGGAAACATGTGGACCAGTCTGTGAAGTCAGTTCTCCAAATGTCCCCAAGAAATATTGAACTATTGTGGTCATGTATCAGGAGCCCTCTGCTAGTGGTTAAGACAGAAAGACTGCTCAATTTAAGGACCTAGTTTCAGTCTTCTTATTTTTTAATTTTTTAAAATATTTAATGCTGTGGTTTTTAAAGTGTTTATTATTTACTTTGTATGTGTGCATGCTTGCATGAATATATGTGCATTATATGCTTGCTGGTGCCTGCAGAAACCAGAAGGGAGTGTTGAACCTCTTGGAACGTGAGTTACAGGAGATGATGAGCTGTCTGATGTGGATGATGAGAACCAAACCCATGTCCTGTGCAAGAACAGCCAGTGCTCTTAATCTCTGACCCATCTCTCCAGCCCTAACCACATGACTGTTGACTTACAGTTCTGCCCGAAGAACTTAGTGTTTGCTCTGATCTCAGGTTTATCAAGATTGAAATTAAACTTGGAAACTGGAATTCAGATGAGTGCATTTTCCATAATTACCATTCGATATGTATCTGAGTAGTAATAGGGCAAAAAGACTTTCCCAGACTGTAGTGCCATGCATCACAGAGAACAAATCAATAGCATAGGAAACTTCTCCAAGGAAGCAAATCTCATAGCCCTCAGCACAGAAAGTCTTCCCTCAACCTGCCCAGTGAGATTTCAGAACTGAGAACCCAATGACCAGGTTTCTCCCATCTTTCCCTTCTTGGGTTGAAGTATTTGTGACCACCTGCTCTGTCCTTGTCTGCTACTGTGTAGTGCTGTGTTAGGGGAGGGGTTTGGAGATAATTTTTGTTTTTAGATTGGACATCTTTAGAACAGGAAGCTCCCCATTTGGGCATGACAGGCATAAGATAGTCACATAAAATCTGGAGATCTGGGATTGGCTGTAGTGGTAGAAGGAGTCTTTAGAGATGGGTTCAGTATGCTCTGTGTGGTAAGAAAAAAGCTAAGATGTTTTTAACAACTATAAGAATGGGCTGGTGTGTTAAGTGACTGATCATGAAATACCTTGATGATTGCTGACACTTCCCAACCTTTTTGTATACAGCCAGGACCAATAGACTTATTTTGGCAACAAGTCATGCTCAGAAACGATTTGTGCTGAAGCATAAGAGTAGGCACATGTTCTGCAGGTATTATTGTTCCCTGATGAAATAATCCCTCGAGTGGTGCCTATGTGATTATGCAACACAGGCCAACTTCTCCCCTCATCCCAACCTGTAGTGAGACTAAGAAAGAAGCCATTGTTATGGGAAGCCACAGCAACTGCAGAGACAGTTCTTACTTTCAGGATCCCTTGTTATCCTGACTAATACAAACTCTGGAACTTCAAAACTGGCCTATACATTACATAATAGAAATATCACTAGCAATTTTTATGAGACTATATTGAGATATATGTTACAGAACTTTGAATGGAATGAGATATGATCTAGCTAACTAGAGTATTCTCATTGTCACAATTTGGTCTTAGTCCTCATAAGTTCTTTCAGCCCTTAGACATTCTAGCTAGGCAGATATCCAGAAACGTGTTGTTTTGCCATTGTAATATTATCTTAATATCTCTTTTTTTTAAAATACCAGAAATCCTCTGGGCATTTATCCATTCTTACACGCCCAACTTCAACGCATCCCCCAGGTAGATAAATTTTCACATATTGATGACCAACCCATGCTTAGCTCATAGTACACTCAGCATTAACAAGGCTCTTGAAGGCAGGAGGGATATAAGCAAGTCACAGGGAGGGGCATGCCAGGCACAAGAAAGGCAACATGAACAACGCTCATGAGCAGGCTGTACTTTCCTTCTTGTCACTAGCCACTGATGTACGTGACATAATCCTGGCAAACAATTACACAGGTAGCTGCAGTGTGAGGAGTAAGATGGGGGCTGAGCAGAATGTAAAATATCAGCACAATGTCAATTAGAGCTGTCTTAGTCAGTGTTCTGTTTCCGTGAAGAGACACCATGACCGTGACCGTGGAAACTCTTATAAAAAGAAAGCACGCCGGGCGTTGGTGGCGCACGTCTTTAATCCCAGCACTCGGGAGGCAGAGTCAGGCGGATCTCTGTGAGTTCGAGGCCAGCCTGGGCTACCAAGTGAGCTCCAGGAAAGGTGCAAAGCTACACAGAGAAACCCTGTCTCGAAAAACCAAAAAAAAAAAAAAAGGCACTTAATTAGGGCTTGCTTACAGTTTCTGAGGTTTAGTTCATTATCTTCATGGTGAGGAGCACAGTAGCATGCAGGCAGACATGGTAGCTGAGAGTTCTACACCTGGATCTGCAAGCAGCAGGAAGAAAACCTCTGGGCCTGGCTTAAGCTTTTGAAACCTCAAAGCCCACCCTCGGTGACACATTTCCTCCAACAAGGCCACACCTCCAACAAAGCCACATCTCCTAACACCTCCCAAGAAGTTCCACTCCCTGGTGACTAAGCATTCAAACATATGGGCCTATGGGGGGGGCATTCTTATTCAAATCATCACAGAGGCAAAACAAGAAAAATCTATCAGAGAAAATAGACCCTGGTTTTGCCTTATTTTGTAAACAAAATTAAAAATTGTGAACAAAGCCAGTCTGGGTCCCAGGAAAGATAAGACAAGCCCAACACAGAAAATCCACATATAAGAATTTGAAATTGGATTATGTGAGAATTTAAAATGGAATAGACTTTATTACATTTAATAACATAATCTATTCCATTCCAGGGGTTCTCATCTTGTAGGTTGGAACTGCTTTGGAGGCTGCATATCAGATATTTACATTATGATGCAGTATGTAATTTGCCCCAAAACTGATGCAACTGGAAATCACCATGTTAAGCAAAATAAGTAAGATGCAGACAATACAAATATTACATTTTTCTCATATGTAGAATCTATTAAAGGGAAAAAGGACGACATGAGAAAAGGGGGCTACCACAGTACAGGAAGTAGACAAAGACAGGGTACAAGAAATGATCAAAGTATGTATGTGCCTAAATGAAAATAGCACAAGTGGAAATTAATGGAGGAGAGTGCTTTCCTAAGACAAGTTCACATTTAGTGTCTTCATGTGTGTCTATGCTGAGCTGAGCTGTGCCTTTGAAGACATTGCTTAAGCCATGGAAGCTCAGCATCTCCTGCAGACAATTTTCATATGATGAGCCTGTTAAGATCAATTTCTATATAAAATTCATAGCTTCATAAAATGCCTTAAATACATCTATATGTGTTGTGGGTTATGTCATCCATCCATTTACTCTTCCACTCAGGACACATTCATTGAACAACTGTGAAGTTCCAGGCAGCCTTCCATGGCTTACAAGCAGCAGTGAACAAAGGAGAGATGTTCTCTGCCACGTGAGTTATACATAACACATATGGGGGGAGAGAGAGAGAGAGAGAGAGAGAGAGAGAGAGAGAGAGAGAGAGAGAGAGAGAGAGAGAAAGAGAGAGAGAGAGAGCGCAAATACCGTGTGAGAGCTGAAAAATTATTATAGTCTTGTGAACAATATAAAAGGAATATTGGAAAAAGACTCACAAGTGTTTCAGTCTTTAAACAAATGTGGTAAATTTAGGCAAATGCATGGAAGAAAACTGAGTTACCTTAGTAAAAAAGAACGTTTACTTGTTACGTCTTCATACCACCCCATGATCTTGCCAACCTGAGAGGCAGAGGCTGGATGCTACATTTATGTCTTGTCTCTTTCATTTCTATTTTGCAAGCATTTCTCATTGTCTTTATTCTTCAGAAATGTAGATTTCATGTGGAAGATCTTGCATTCTGCATAAAATTATGTTTATTGTTTTTAATAGTTTCTGTGATCATAAATGAAATTTATATGCATAAATATTTACACAAATGGTGAGTAGAATTACAAGATTGGATGTCATATACATTTTAGGGTTCTTGAAATACATCCCAAAGTGGGTCTGTAGGAAGGTTACACTTTCTCAGTAGTATCTTAGCAGTATATGGAATTCTATGTGATTTAAATTTTTCATCCCAAACCACACATCATTGCTCTTTTACTTTCCTTTCTTCTTTTGGTATTTCTTTGAAACTATATTATTAAATTACACATTCCTTTTTGGTGGTGAAGTTGATTTTTAAAATTATTGTTGGTTCTTCAGCATTTTTCTTTTTATTAGGAAATATTTATGCATGATCACATATTTGCTGTGATTTTTTTCCAAGTGATAATTTATATTAACAATTTTTGACATTCTGGCATTAAGAAATATTTTATGCATTCAAACTTGTTGACATCTTTCTTGTGATTTCTTTTATTATTCTGTTTAGAAAATGTTTCATATCTTGACATCATTAAAATACATATCTTTTAGTTATTTGGTAAGTGTTTTAATTTTCATTGGTGGATTTAACTTATGTGTGTTTATTTTGGTAAGACAGGATCTTAATTTGAACTTTTTCCAACAGCCTATTTTCTGAACGTCGTTTGCTAATAAAATAATAATTTTTTTCCATAGGCATACGATGCTCTATCATCTGTTAGGTTTACATACACAAGACCTGGTCTCTTTTGAAACTTGAAATAAGCTATCTAAAAGATTCTGCTTTAAATGTGGGTAGTTATAGTTTCCTATACTTTTTGTCCCAGGTGTTAACAAATTAAAACAATTCTTAGTACTTGTATTGCCTGAATGGGTGAGAACAACCTGCGGAGGCATTTAGGACCCAGGGGAAAGCCAGGCTTGGTATAGAAGGACAGAGTCTCTGGCGCACACGCCTCCTACCCAAATCACAGCCCCGTGCTGCCCGGTCTCTCATTCACAGCTTTCTAGAGAAATCTGAGCTCCAACTGCCAGGATAGGGGATCTCACCCACCCAGTTCAGCCGCGCGCGCGGACACCTGCAGAAACACATTCTCAAAGCAAGCCTGGGCGGCGGTGTGAAGGTATTTGTTCTTTTTCTTCCTTCTGTGTTCTCAGCGCCTCCCCGCCTGTCCCCGCTCTAGTGATGCCATGGCTGCGGCGTTTCAGCACTCCGGCGCGTGGACAGCTCTCATCTGCAATCCCACTGCACTCCATCCTTCCGCACCCCACTCTCCACCGCCTCCGCGGTCCATTCTCCTGCCACGCTGCCCAGCCTGCGCTCCCCAACCATCAGCACCCTATCTCCACCATCGCCGTCATCATCTCCACCATCACCGGCGCGGTAACTACAGTCCACACAACTGTGTCTTGTCACTTAGACAAAGCCTGAGGTCCGCAAGGTAGAAAGGAAAGAGCTCAAGTTCACAGGCATAGAAGGGAAAGTTCAGGTGGAGAGACCCCTGAAAACAAAGAGAGACGCCTGCTTGAGAGAAAGGGAAAGTGGAGGCAGCAGGAAGAGACCCCAGAAAGGGGACAGATGGGGACTTGCCAGACACTAGCAGTTAGCCAGCTGCCTTTCAGCAGATTAGGGACTGTTTAGTTCAGGAAATTAACATGGCCTGAGGCATAGTGTGATTCCAGGAAGAAATGTTAGCTCAGCCCCGATATTCTGGTTTTCCAATGGAGAGTCACCAGGAAGCAGGGTGGGGGTGATGGGTGACTCACAGCACCCACATGGCTGCTTTTCTTCCTGAGCATTTACTGTAGAAACTCTGGAATTAAGTTTTTTTTTTTTAATGTTAACCCCAAAGGTTAACTCTATGGCCAAATGAAAATTAAAATGATAACAGCGAGAATCTATCAAATAAGCCTTTCACCAGGAAATTCTATTTGCTAAAATGTCTCTTCTTGTATACTTATTTCAATTTCCCAATCTTAAACCTCTTCTGGAAAGAGAACAGATATATCCCTTGCCCAAATGGCCAAAGTGGTAATGATATTCTGAGCAGATGGCCTGGCTTTGTTCATTACTAGTCAAGGACTGGCTCAGATTTGGGAGGCGAGATTTCCGTGTGCTTTCTCAGTAATCAGGCAATAACACCATTTTCCTAGAATAGTAAAGGGTAATAGAGTGCAGAAATTGAAAAGGCATTTTATGTAACTGTGATTTGCCTGGTTCTGCTTTACAGTGCTTTCGTCTTCTATCAAAGCCAATGGGGAGTGGGGACATCTTTCAAATAGCTCATGAATTTGGACCTGATGGTCCAGTCCTAGGTCATGGCATCTATTTGATTTAACCAGGATCATTTGCTTTATCCGAGCTAACCAGCAACAGCAACCAAGTGCTTGCCCCCGTCATTAATAAGTGTGCTGAAAGGGACTCTGACTTGATTGTACTGAACTGCAAAGTATTGTCGTTTCTTTCATTGCTGTAGTTGTTGTTTTTGCAAGTTGTTTTTCATAAAATCAGCATCTTAGTTTAAATGTGTTGTATTGAAGTAGAAATGTTGTCAGGTCCCCCTCCGGTCACAAGAATGGTTAAACCAGGGCACAGAAAGCTCCACTTGACACTACCCTTATGCATAATCCACCTCTTGGAAAAGGGACAGTGAAGCAAGTTCTGTTCTTGCTTATCTTTAGAGGCACCACCCAAAGTGGATAGACTCATAAACAGTCTTCCAGAAGAAGCTTCGTGCAAAAATCCGTGCTCAATAATCTTCATGAATGAGGAATAGTAGCGTCATGCCAAGTTTGCTTACTGTTACTAATTTTATGAACTTAAAAGCACAGTTCTATTTGCCTCTAAATTTCAATCATTTTAAAGCTCAAACCAAGAAAATCAGTGAAAATATTTGGCAAAATGTATTGCATTTAGTCACCTACCACTGTCCTTAGACTGATATTATACACAACAAACAAGAGCTCTCAAGTATCTGTGAAAGACTTCTTAAGACTCCCTTATCTATGTACCAAGAATGGTCCAGACCAGGAGGCTGAAAAAATATGTACATGTTGTCAGTTTGAGCAGCTTCACCAGAAACACAGGCCCGGAATACAAAGCCTCCAGGGCTGCTGGCTTCCTGTGCTTGCTCTAGTTCCCCGAGGCTGGTGGGATGGCAAAGTGGTGCTGCTTCAGGGAGATTTACAGGCACCTGTCTCTGAAGCCATGCTTCTTCTCCCTATCTGAAACACTATGTCCAGCTTATTAATTTTTATAGAGTGTTACTGTTGTGGTTCCCACACTTATTTTTTTTTAGTTAGGGTTGTTTATCTTTCATATAGCTAATAGCAAAACTTTCTGATTTAAAAATGGATTTAAAGGTAAACAGAAACATTTTTTTTCAGCACAGTGCCCTTTTTGTAGACAGGCTTGTGGAAGGGGAAGGGTACAGCATTTAAGAAAATGGGCTGGAAGGCTCATTTCCTAAAAGATGAACTCTTAAACTGTTAGAGCTGGTTGTGTTTGCTTACATCTTTGTTCTTGACAAGAGAGACACCCTATTATCTCTGGGAAATCTGCTTCCAACTTCACAAACTCCCTTATTGCAGAGCCATTCTTCATAAGTGGACTCTGGCTGGCTTTGATCTTCTCTGCTGTTGTGACTTGGACAGAAGAGGTGACAAGCAGTGTGAAGAATAAAAAGCATGGAGCTGGTATATATGTATTAACCCAGAAAAGCCAGCAGGGTCATCAAGAGAGCTGGCCCTCCCTTCCTGATGCATCCTCTCCCAAACAGGCATTGTTTGATCATTATCAATCATATCCAGATTTCACTGGAATGAGGCTTTACAAGAAGGCCCACAGTGTGAAGGACCACAGGTCTGCAACCCTCCTCAGTCCCAAGTGCTGTATCTCTGTAGAGAATCCAAGTTTTATGTAGCTTAAAGGAAGTTTGTATTTTGTCTGGCTAAACCAATTGGCCAGACACTGTCTGCACCCATGAAGAACCCTTATGTGTTCAGACGTAAGTTCATTATCCCCACCTCCTCTCAGTTTTCTCTATCAGGTTACCCTGGGCTGTTTTCTTTCTATAGACTTGCTCTATGTCAAGAAATGTTATGGAAAGTGCTTTTAGAGGTAGGCTAATTTCCTTGGAGTTTTTGTTCAACCTGATTTCTGAGCAAGGAAGAATTTCCCTACACGTGTTGGGATGCTAGACACTTACAGCTGAATCTTCGATTCTTAGATATCATGTAGATGTCTGGCTATTCTTTTCCCATTTCTGTTCCTTAAAATAGAATCACCTGGATTCAGATTCTATTATAGCTCAGATGTATTACATAAACTTCCAGACCTTTATGTGTGTCACATGTATAGGTTACTTGGTGCTCTGTATTTTATAGTTTTAGGAGAGGCAGGGACAAAGTTGTGGGTCAAGGGATGATTGAAGGGCTCAGGTTACAGGCTACATAAGCAAACTTCTCAAAAGGGAGTTACCTGACATTTTCCCCACACGTTCTTTTCCTTTCATTCTCTTTCTTTCCTCCTCTTCTTCTTTCCATCTCTCCCTCTCTCCTCTCTTTCTTCCCTCTCTCCCTTCCCATCCCTCTTCCTTCTCTCCCCTTTTGCCTTCCTTCTCTCTCTCTTCCTTCTTTTCTTCCCCTTTCCTTCTTTTTAGATGTTATATAGTATGCAAGCATATGTGGGTGTCATTCATAGGGTGATACAGTAAGCTGCCATGGGTGCAATTGCCCATGGGAATGGACACTCTAGTGATGTGCTCATCCCTCTATTAACAATATGATGCTGCTGAAAACACAGATATTTCAAGATTTGCTTTGGAGCAGGTCATTCACCTCAGCGCTTTGGGGTCATTGCTTCTCAAGTCTGATTTTATTGCTCAGTCAGTGGGTCAGAAGTGCATCTCAGTAGTCTGTTCCCAATAACCTGTGAAGTTACAAGGCTGCTACTGGGTGAAATTCTTGATTGATATATAATAGTTATGCATATTTGTGGGACCTGGTGTAATCTTTCAATGAATGTATATCATGCACAATGGTTAGGTTAATTATCAGTTCTTCATGTTGAGAACCTTCCTACTCTTCTGCTGACTTTAAGATATGTAGTCATTTGTAAGCTATAGTTGGTCCACTGTGCTCTGGAACACCGTGGCTTGTTGCCCCAATCTAAGAATATTTTGATACTTGTCTCACTTCTCCATGTCGTCCATTCCCCCTCCCCTTTCCAGCCTCAGTTACTATTCTCTTCTATCTAATCAATGTTTTTGTCCTTTATATGTGAGGGAGAACATGGTATTTGTTTTTCTGTCTGGCTTATTTCAGTTAACATGATGAATGGACCTCCACTGAAGAAGGAGGACAGAGGTTAC
>CABHPR010157658.1:37418-54415 GCA_902168415.1 Peromyscus melanophrys | reverse complement strand
TGTGTGTGTGTGTGTGTGTGTGTGTGTGTGTGTGTGTGTGTGTGTGTAAAATTGTATATATATACATATATATTATAATTATATGTACATACACACATACTGAGTGAATGAGGATAGACCATGAACTAAAAAGAGAACTACTAGGGGGAGGAGATTTTATGGAGATGGAATATATGCGGCATGAAAGGAGAAGAAAGATTTAAAGGGGATGAAAGAGACAAGTAGGGAGGGGACAAAGAGGTGGGGAGGCGATGGGAGAAGTGGATGTTCCTACAAAGGGCATGTGGAAATGTCATATAAAATACTACCTGATCTATTCCATTCAAAAAATTAAAAACTAAAAACCAAGAACAGACAGAGCCCTCAGCCTGGCTTTAACCCATCACAAGCCATACCTTCCTGCAACTCACTTCCTCCAGCTAAGCTTCACCTCCCAAAGGCTCTACAACCTCCCCAAACAGCGACACCAGCTGGAGACCAAAGTGTTCACACATGAGCCTGTGGGGACATTTCACCTGCAAACCCTGACAGAATCCCAGGGGAGTCAGTGCCACTTAAGATGGAGAAATACAAACAAGCAAACAAAGGCAGCCCAGATGTATCCTCTGAAGCCCAGATGTGTCCCCTATCTCCCATCCTAAGTTAGGCACTGAGGAGGCCTCAGCAGGAGCCCTACCGCCTACCGCGTAAGCAAATGTAAGGAAGGCCACATTCCCTTATCCAGTTAGAAAAACGCCACACACACACACACACACACACACACACACACACACACACACACACACACATCTTACCATCAAAGTGATTTGCTGTGTGCTGTCATTGTGACACCACAGACACACATGAGGCTTCCAGGCCCGAGCTGATTATTCATTTTCAACCAACTGCGAGAACAGTTGCGTGTGGATTTAGGATTCCCAGGAACAAAGAATCTAAATACAAATTTCACGTTGAGAAACTCTCTTTCTAAATCCTTTCTCTCATCTGTTTCACGTACTTGATGAAATGAGAAGGATTTCCCTCTGGATTTTCCCATCACTTCCTGTTTTTCCTTTCAGCTACCATTTCCCTCTTCTGGGAACACTGTGACATAGTCTGGTGCATGTGTGCCTGTGTGAAGCAAACACAGGATGTAATGGGACTTTCTTTGAGCAAAGTCCCCCTTTTTTTTCTCTCTCTCTCTTCCTCTCTGTTGCTCTGTGACGTCATCACTATTCATGGAACCATTTCTGTAAACGTTCAGTTTGTTATTACTTATGTGTTCTGACTCTAAGTGCCCAGGTGGGTCAATACAGGAGGAACAAACACATTTCATTTATTTCTATTTTTCTTATTTAGGGTTTCATAAAAACAGTATACGAATTTTATTTCCTATGACAGGACAAAGCTATGTAAGTTTTAGTGTCTCAGCTGGAATATCTCTGGAGAGAGCATTATAGTTAGCCTTTGGAACATTGGAGGCATGAATCCTATGGGAAAGAGGTGACCTTTTTTTAAATTTTTTTTTATTTTTTTTTTTGGTTTTTCAAGACAGGGTTTTTCTGTATGTGTAGCTTTGGCACCTTTCCTGGATCTCACTCTGTAGCCCAGGCTGGCCTCAAACTCACAGAGATCCGCCTGGCTCTGCCTCCCGAGTGCTGGGATTAAAGGCGTGCGCCACCACCGCCTGGCGAGGTGACATTTTTTAAGGAAGAAACTGATGTAGTAGAATACAGAGGGAACTGTGGCCGCCATCAAGCTGCTCTCAGTACTGATGGGGAGGGGCCTTTCCTGATTGGGCGACTTAGTGACTTAGCATGCTAAAAGCTATCACACACTGACAGAGCACAGGGACAGAAAATGTTGACAGAGGGGAGCCTCTTTCAGCTTTGATGGGGAGACTTAGCTGGCAAGGCTCCTGCACACACAGAGAAGAGAAGCCTGTTCAGAGACATGGTGAGTGCTTTACAGGCTTGCTTCCTGCATTATGGGCTTTCTGTTGCCGATTACAGGGCTGTTCAAGGATCTCTGGATGGCGACCTCTCTTTTCTACCTGATTTCTGATTTTGAGTCTTTATGATCCCCCTCTTCCAAGATTCTCTAAGGTTATTGTATTCTGTAGTGTAGGGTTTCAGAAAAAAAAAAAAGTAGATCCATAGTGTGGGGTTTCTCTCTGTATGTATTTGATATACTTTTAAAAATATGAAGAATAATTCCCTGTGGTAGTAGAGATTGTCTGGTTTCAGGTTCTGCAGGGTAAGTTAGCAAGCTGGAGATCCTGGAGAGTCAGTTGCTTAGGTCCAGGATCTCACAGTGTAGCACCTGTTCAAGGACCACTGGGTTTGAGACCTGGGAAGAAATGTTTCCAGTTCAAAGTCAGGAAGAAAGCCAACGTCCCAATTCACACTCAGACTGGCAGACAATTACACACTTCCATTGGGGAGGATCAACATCATTTTGTTTCTACATAGGCCTGTGGCTGGTTGCAAGACCGCTCCCCCATTTCCCCTCCCCCCCACATGCTATAGCGAACACAATCTATTTTACTCAGTCTAACAATTTAACTATGAATCTCATCTAAAAACACCCTCAACCCCAACAGGCACAGCCAGAGATGGCTCAGTCATGATGATGCATAGTCTTAACCAGTACATTACCTTGGACATGGACACACACACACACACACACACACACACACACACACACACAGGTAGGAAAAACGTATTTTCTTTAACCATCATTAGGAGCTGGAGTTTCCAAGGGTCGACATCATGCACCCTGTTGTCGTAGCTCAGGTTCTGAGACTGAGTTACTGTGCTGAACATCTATCAGGACACCCTCTTGGATCCATACATGTGGAAAAGAAGGAAGAGAGTAGATCTGAACAAGAAAAAGATGAGCTCTGAGCTGGGATACAACTTGACCACAGCCTCTGCTTGCCCAACTGTGAACTCAAGAATGAAGTGACCCATTGCCACACCTGCTTTTGTCAGTCACTAGATGTGGGTATGACATAGAGGGTGACCTTAGATGAGGCATCCACATGCAGCTTAGTGATTCCTGAGGAGGCACACACTGGTGACTCTGTGGACAGTGCTCCCATCTGTCCTTGGAGGGCTCGGTAGTGCTCTCCTGCATCCGTACTGGTTTGAATCCCATGTCTTCTTGTTCTTTCCAGCCCCATCTTTGATTCTCAATTTTGTTCTTATTTCTAAAAGTAAAGTCATTTTAATTACTTGAAATTCTCATAAAAGTTTCTTACTGATTTTTTGATGCGGAGCAACCACATTTTGCCATTGTTCTTCACACCATAAAGATACTGTTCTCTTCATAAGAAATATTTGTACAGATGCATTACTTTCCAGTAAAAGAAACCACACCACTTTTTATAGTTTCAGTGAGGTTGCTTGGTAAAAGCGCATCTGAACTGATACCTAAAACATACCATACTGCCACTCTGCACCTTCAGATTAAGGTAAAGATTATTGTCATCAGAACAAATTCCTTTTTCCTCAAATATTAGACAGTATGTAGAAACACTAGTTTATTACCTCATGTCCCATCCCATTGATTTATTAGCTTTTTCTTCAGGTTCATGAGCATGTTATGAAGACTGTTCCTTTGTTTGGGAACTGACTTCAAGACCTTCCAGGAGAGGAAACAAATCACTACCTCCACCACCACCACCACCACCATCCCCATCCCCATCATCACTAACATCACCACCATTATCACCAACAACAACATCACCATCACCACCACAATCATCACCATCATCATCATCTCCATCACCACTACCACCATCACCACCATTATCATCATCATACACCCTAAACCCCAAATCTTTGTCAACAGTTCCAGTGGAACCAATCTTTGTACCAATCTTCAGTTCTGCTCTACAAACCACAAGTAACCAGTTCATTTAAGTTGTATTCTGTAAACTCTGGCATATGCCCCTCAAAATAAGTACAATCTAATTGGGAAATGGGTCTGGTGACAGAGCTCTGCAGTCAGAATAATTAGCAGGTGGATATGTTTGGAAAGTAGGAGGGTCCATATGATTATAATCAGCAATATACAGCCCGACACCATATGGTCTCTGGCCATACTGTTGTGCTGGGATCTGGGTCTTATTTCTAATTAGAGATACAAGAAGAGACACAGAAAGTGGTCTGTTAAAGAAAAATGTGGAATCCCAACACTTTTGGCTTCTAGCTGAACCTTGTTGAAGGGCAAATTTGGCTCCATGAGGGTCCCAAACAGTGACATCATTGCCAGAGTGGTTGTGAAGCAGAGATCTGATATGGACCTAGCTGGGAGCCTTCTGCAAAGTTGTAAGTCAATGAGTTTAAACTAAGTTTAAAATTATACCTTAAAACAAAAAGTTTACACACATTAGGGGGTGCCAAGGGCATTTTGAAGGTCTCTGTCTGAAGGGTGGAAAGGAAAAAAATGAAACATTTCCAATTTCTCTTTAAAGTCTTACTATAGCCAGATTCTTGCCAAAGTATGATGAACATTCCTGTTTAAAACTGTTTTCTCTTATTATATATTGACAACTTAGAGTTATATATATATTTGTGAAGCACAAAGGGATATTGTGAATTTTTTTAATATGAAATGAACTAATTAGATCAACTTTCAGTAGCTGCTGCCTCAAATACTCATCTCATTTCTGTGGTGGGAACATTTGAAAATTAACCTATTACTAATTCTGAAATGCCCCATTATTAGCTGTATCTGCCACACTGTGCAGTTGTTCTTAAAAGAAAGCCCTTTTCTTGCTGTCAAGCTGACACTCAGAAGTTCTGGTTCCCTTTGGCCAGCATCTGCTCGCTCATTGACTGCAGGAGAAGGGAAGGATGTACTTATAAAGACAAAAGCTGACCAAGAGCCAGTTGCATGGAAAATTATTTTCTTTTAAAGTATGAAGATGACTTGGCTTAAACCTTATTCATTCCTTTTATGTTGTTTACTCTTCGAGTTGCTATTTGCAAATCTCTGAGTTGGCTTGATTTTCATCCAAAACTACAAAAGAATTTAAGTTATTGTGTTTACTTTACAGCCTACGGCAGGGCTGAGAGTCGTGGTAAAAAATGTCTCCATCCTAGATAGAAATCTAATCTCTCCAAATAAGATCATCAAACCTTCTGAAAGACTAGCCTAACCCTAATGCCAGCACAAGCTTGAGTCATGAGCAGACTTGATATAGGTTTCAATTTCAGATATCTTGCTTAGGAGCAAAGAAAAAAATAAGGGGAGTATGAGAGAGACCAGCCAGTTGAATTACATTTTAATATTTCCTATCCATATTGAATACATTGAGTCTAAAAGCAGAACATAAAAATCCAGCTCAGCTGAAATATGAAGCACCATTTGTTATTATCAATGCTGTGTGTCATCATTACCAGCCTCATATTTCAAGAGGACAGCTGGCACTTCCAAGGTCAATGACAGTTTTATATAAAAAAGCCCCAAATAAAAGGACGACAGAGATCAAAGATTTGGGACAATCATAAAGAGAAAGACCACCATATGTTAGCTCATCCATTCCAAAAACCAGACTTTTATTCTTGGTGCCTAAGATGAAAGGCTGGGGAGAGACTGAAAATGAGGATTTAATAACAGCCATAGAGACGGCATCCCACTCAAAAATAAGTTAAATATCCTACAGGAAATGTCACCAAAGAGATGTGAACACTGCTAATTGTTATTACTGCGTGTCTACTCCCTGATGGTGAATTCATTTTGAGAAGGCTTGGTGCTACTATGAACTGGTTCAATTATACAGCAGGACAGTAATGATCACAGAAGGGCACAAAAACAAACCAGACTCTGCTAGGCATCGACTTGGACCCACGGTGCCAGGCTTCTGATAACCTTCATGTATTTACAATAGCAGAGTCAGTGGGACAACACGTTTTAATGCTTTTGAATTTTTAGAACAAAGCAGGAATCAAATTGTGGCTGGTATGTGTCAAGGGGTTCCTATAAAAAAAAATTGTAATTATCTAAACCGGTGGTGTTCAGCCAGTTGATGCCACACCCACTCTAGTGATAATGACCTTGGCTGTGATTGAGGTAGGATGGCCTAGGTTTTAGGGAGCACTGGGAAGAAGCACACTCCCCTAATTGTTTCTCATTCCTTTAGCTTTCTACCACATATGGGCCTTCATTTCAGAGCCATAAGTTGGAGCTGTTTGGAGAATGCTGTGGAAGGGAAAGAATGACTAAGCAAGAAAAGGAGAGAACTTTGCCAGGATCAAAGACACACACAGAGTAGGCAAAGTTTAGTGTCATGGATTCCTCTTTGGAACATACTCTGGTCTCTAATACCTGCTCCCTTCTCAGCTATATCAATCAGTCTTTGTTCTGTGAACATTCTTTACATTGTTATCAAATGATCTGCTCTGGTTTGCTAGGGAATGGGAGGGACCTGTATACACAGAAATCTGTTTCATTCTGAAAGAACGGGAAACTCACGGTTCCCCTGCCCATCTGAGTTCACTCTGAATTGGAGATACACACAGTGACAGTCCCAGGTATTCACGATGGACTCTGAATCCACAGCAGAAGTTAAGAGTAGCCTTCTGTTCTAGACTGACTGGCTGTGTCTGCTCATAACTTATATGCTGAAATTCTAATTCTCAAGGTGACGGTGTGAAGACCTGGCTTTGGGGAGGTGGTTAGGTCATGAAGTTAGAATGGCCTCCTCATGTGGGAGATTCCTGCCTTTCAAAGTGAGACACTCAAGGACTTAGTGAGTAATGTGCTTCTGTGAAAGTGAGGATGTGAGTATGGATTTGCAGAACCCCCCCCCCAAAAAAAATATAAGATTTCATTTATTAATTCAGTAGCCTACATCTACAATCCCAGCACTCCTATATAGGGATGGAAGGTGGAGAGAAGACTTCCCTGAAGATCATGGGTTAGCTAGCTTATCATACATAGTGGGAGACAATCAGAGAAACTGTCTCAAAGTAGAATTCAAGGACTGATCTTTGAGGTTGTCCATTGACTCCCACATATACATCTACACTCACACAAGTGAACATAAACACACACACACACACACACACACACACACACACACACACGTCATGCATGTGCACACACATAAATAAACAAATACACAAATAAATAAAGATAATTAAAAAAAATAATTTCATAATTTTAATAGTTACATTGAAGTTATTTGCCTTTATGGCTATTGATATTTATACACAGTTAAATAAATCTTTGTCTTTCCAAACGCCTGTGAAGATCCTCTCTTATACTCATTCTTTAAAATGTTATCATACTTTCAACTGTAGGTCTTCAACTTTGTGTGTGACGTGGAGACTCGACTCTTTGTCGCTCGTGTGGCTAACCGTACCATTTATTGAATATCCCGCCTCTGCCCACCAACTTACAGCACCACTTACTGTCTATTAAGCATCTATGTTCACTTGCAGCCGCCTGGAGTCTATTTTGTTCCGCTGGCCTGTGTATCTCCCTACCTTCCCATGACCTTTTCATGTTTTGCTCTCCAATAGCATATCTTCCTTTGTTTCCCTCTGTGTATGTGTGATGACTTTTACCCTCTGTGTGTCATATGCATCTTATGTCAGCTCATAAACTTTCCCATATACACTCATACAAATTCCTGTTGGGGTTTTATTGGAATCACATGGACTCCACACATCAATGCAAAGATGATTGAAGATTTGATGATACCAAGTTCTTTCAGGGTATGATTATGAGTAGTTATGCTACTCAAGGCTTCTTTAATGCCCATTTTTAAAATGTTATGATTTTTTCCCTTAGGTGTATTTATAACTCTCTTAGTTGTGTTTATTCTAGATGTTTGAAAACTAAATTTTTTTTTTTTTTTGGTTTTTCGAGACAGGGTTTCTCTGTGTAGCTTTGCGCCTTTCCTGGAGCTCACTTGGTAGCCCAGGCTGGCCTCGAACTCACAGAGATCCGCCTGGCTCTGCCTCCCAAGTGCTGGGATTAAAGGTGTGCGTGCGCCACCAACGCCCGGCGAAAACTAAAATTTTATTCCTCATTTTTTTTGTTTGTTTTTATTTTTGAGACAGCATTTCTCTGTGTAGCTCTGGCTGTCCTGGAACTTACTCTGTAGACCAGGCTGGCCTCGAACTCACAGAGATCTGCCTGCTTCTATCTTCTGAGTGCTGGGATTAAAGGCACGTACCACCACTGCCTGACACTTATTCCTCATTTTTTTTTTTGGTTTTTTGAGACAGGGTTTCTCTGTGTAGCTTTGTGCCTTTCCTGGAACTTGCTTGGTAGCCCAGGCTGGCCTCGAACTCACAGAGATCTACCTGGCTCTGCCTCTCGAGTACTGGGATTAAAGGCATGTGCCACCACCACCCGGCTATTCCTTATTCTTAATGCTGGTTCTCATTATGACTTACATTTAAACTATAATTCAGTTTTCCTGTTCTACATAGAACAACTTTATTGGTCAATATCATTGATCCTAATAATTTGTGGATAGATTGTGTATTACTGTTTATGTATCCTGAAATATTATTTTTGAAAATTACCACTTTGTAATTCTTTTAAAATTGTTATAATGGGCCAGGCAGTGGTGGCGCACGCCTTTAATCCCAGCACTCGGGAGGCAGAGCCAGGCGGATCTCTGTGAGTTCGAGGCCAGCCTGGTCTACAGAGCGAGATCCAGGACAGGTACTAAAACTATGCAGAGAAACCCTGTCTCTAAAAACCAAAAAAAATAAGTAAAATTGTTATAATGTGAATCGTCATAGCAACATGGAGCAGTAGCAAGTCTCTTTGTCTTGTGCCTAATATCAAAGCTGGGTTTGTAATGATCAGATCTGGAGTATAACTCATGCAGTAGATATTTATAAATCCCTCATTTGACTAACAGACTACCTTTGTTTTTCTATTTGAAATTTTTTATTATGAAAAGTTGTTAAATTTATTAAACACATTTTCTGTTCTTTGAGATGGTGACATAATGATTTTTAGATATTGCTTGGTTTTATTTGTTAATATTTAGGAATTCTGCATACATATTCATGAATTAAATTGGTTTGTATTTTTTCTTAGCCTTTTATATTCCAGTATCAGGGTTTTACTGGCTTCATAAGCAAATTGGGAAGTGTTCTCTGTTATGGTTTTTATAACACTGAACTTCTTCCCCTTATATGTTTGATACAACTTATTAATGAAATAATCTGGCCCTGATAGGTTTTACTTTTGTGGGAAATTTTTACTATAGGTTGAATTTATTTGATACTGATAGAATAGTGATCATTTCTCACCTCTTGTGGAGTCTGTTTTTGGTGAATTCTCTTTTTTACCTGAAAATTTATCAAATTTGGTACAGATTGCTCTGTGAAATCCAATGAATTGTTTAGCTATCTCGGTCTTCTCTATGCCTCTTGGCTTTTTATTTCTAGTAGCCATTAATAGCATATTCTTCATTATTTTTGATGGCTTTATAATCAAATAATTCTTTCTGGAAAATAATGTTGACTTTGCTGTACCTCTCTGCTATGTGCTTATTCATAACCTCATACACTTCTATTTTAAAAATAATATGTATGCATGTCTGTCTGTCTGTGGTTATGTGCACACATGAATGCAGTGCCCACAGAGACCAGAGGGGGACATTGGAACCTCTGGAACTGGAGTTACACGTGGTTATAAACCACCCTGCATGCATGGGTGATGGGAGCTGAACTCAGGTACTTTGCAGGAGTAGTGCAAGCGCCTAACCACTGAGCCACTTCTTCAACCCCATTCTGCTGCTTAACCTATTCCTGCTTTCTCCCTTAGAGGGTACTTTAATCTTTTGTAAAATAAAACTTCTTCAGAGGCTTTGTTCATTATAAATCTTCCTAATATGTCAATGTAAGATACAAATCTCTGTTTCAGTGCTGCTTTTGCTATTTTTCACAGTTGTTGATATAAAATAATTTTATTATCACCTAGATCAGGATATTTTCTAATGTCCATTATGATTTCCCCATTAATCACTATAGCTGCTCAGAAACGTTTTAAAACATACGGGTAGTTTCTGATTCTTGGTGTTCATTTCCATCTGGCTTGCAATGTGGTCAGAAAATGTATACTGTGCTATTTGAATTCTTTAAAACTTGGAAATTCAATAATCCATTTTATAAACTTTCCTAGCATATATTTAGCAGCTGTTGATGCTGTGTTCTAAATATGGCCATCTCCAAGGTCAAGTAGGATCCTCGTATTGTTCAGATTTATCTCTGTACTCAACTCTTGTTTCTTTGCTGAATAAAAGAATAAAAGAAGAATGATACAAAGTTTCTACCATGAGTTTTATCTATATTTTCTGTTCAGATAGTTCAGGTTTGACTCATGAATTTTAACACACCATTATCATTTTATGCACATTTGAAATAGCTGTGTTTCTGCTATATTATCATCTTAATCCTAAGTAGTAATTCTTTGTTTGAATTCCATTCTGTCCCATATGATCTCATGATACCAACTTTGGGGCAAGATATATTTACCAACTCACTTTTAACCATTCAACAATCTTGTTTTGGTTATATCCCTAGCAAACTGCATGTAGCTTCAGAGTATTCTAGGCCATCTTTGTCTATTTTTATATTTATTGATATTTTAAAATATATATTTAAATCTTATTCTTTCTCTTGTTGTTGAGACATGGTTGCACTCTTTAGCCCAGGCTGGCCTTGAACTCATAGCAATCCTCCTGCCTCACTCTTCCATGTTGTAGGATTAAAGGCATGTACTACCATATTTGGCTGACCTTAATATTTCTTACAGTATCCGCCTGCTTTTTCTCTCTGTATAGCAGGAATCTTAGAAGGTCTTATTAATAAAATCAAACCTGAGGCCAGGTATTGGGGTGAATGCTGGAAGATCAGAGAAGCAGAACAAGCTACAGCCAACCTCACCTTGCCAGTTCCTCAGCTGATCCTGTTTCCTAAGACTGAAGCCTCTGAGTCCTCATCCAGAATGAATCTCAGCTGAACTGCTGCTCGAAAGCCTGAAAGCTTAACCAGCCAAATGCTTCTAATTCTGGTCCTCACACCTTATATACCTTTCTGCTTTCTACCATCACTCCCTGGGATTAAAGGCTCGCTTTCTGAGATTAAAGGTGTGAGTCACCATGCTTGGCTATATCCTTGAACACATGGATTTCTGCCTCTGGAATGCTAGTATTAAAGGCATGTGCTACCACTGCCTATCCTCTATGTTTCATATTGTGGCTGTTCTGTCTCTAACCCCAGATAAGTTTATTAGGGTGCACAATATTTTGGGGAACACAATACCACCACATCGCTGCGTTTTCATTTTACCTCATTTCTCTTCTATAATATCACAAACCTATTTACTATTTCTATTAATTTAGTTATTAACACAATGTTAGACCAGCATAAGTATTTTCAAGTTTTAAAATATAGACTTAATACTTTCTCCTTTGCTGTTAATACAAAGGCATCAATTCTCTTGACCCCTATATGATTCTCATTTTCTCTTATTTCACACATTGTAATGCTATAGTTTTCTTCAACCCCCTTAAACATTATGCTGTTGTTTATAGCATTCAATAAGTAAATGAATCCCACATTTAATAGTTTCTTGCTCTTCACTTATCTCTGTATGTCAGACCTTCCCTCTGAAGTTATTCTTCAGTCTAATACCTTTATGGAGGTCTCTTTGAAGATCTTCAGTACACACACTCTCTCTGATTGTTGTTTTGTTTTTGACAAAAATGTCTCTATTCTGCCTTTGTTCCCAAAGACCATTTTATTATGTGTACAGTGTTATCTTTTTCAATGCTTACAACCCATTCTCTTATCATCTGACCTGATATTGTTCTTGAGTTGTTTGTAAATGTAACTGATTGTATATGATGGTAATCTCACCTTTTTTTTTTTGAGACAGGTTTTCTCTGTGTAACCACTATGGCTGTCGTGAAACTCATTCTGTAGACCAGGCTGGCCTCAAACTCACAGAGATCTGCCTGCCTCTGCCTCCCAAGTGCTGAGATTAAAGGCATGCACCACTTCCACCAGGCTAGATGGAATTTTTAAATATATCACTCTTCGGAATCACAGGTGCTCTAGGGTATGTTGGTTGCTGTTTTCCACCTCTACAAAACATGTAGATACTTTCTACCCGCATGTACCTTCTGAAGAGCCCTCTTACCCTATAGGATGTGTATTCCTGTACAGGATGTACATATGGAGTTTGATCCTGAGCTAGACCAACTGGTGGATAGGATACAGGGGTCCACCTTTATAGATATCTCTAATGGTTGGAGTGGTTATTTTGGGGTCCTGTCACTGGGCTTCATGACAGAGAAAGCCACCGCCTTTGTTCACCCACATGGTAGAAAAAGGAGCCAAACAGAATGTTCCTAAAATGTAGGCACCTTTTAGCCTTTCCTTTGCATCTCCTGGGCAGCAGTAGAGGGCAAAGGGGTACTGGCACAGGATGCTGCCAGGGTAATTACCAGCAAGCTTGCAAGACAAAGCCTGCTCAGGTGTTGGAGTAGAAAATGTGAAGGATTTTGCACCCTTTTCCTCAACTAAATCCTAGGTGACCAGGAAGAATCTAACTCACCCTGTGAACAATGTGCACAATTTAGTATTTATAACCCCAAGATGTCAATAATTACTCTTCTCTTTAAGATGGTAGGCTTGCGTGATTTTTTAACTTTTTCCTTTTCCTTTCTTCATATATAATTTCTAGATTTTTTCCTATAACAAATATACATTCATTGTATAATAATAAAAATGTTACTTTGAGCATTATACTTTTATTAACAATCGTTATTTAACCTAAAATATTCATCTAATTTTAACAATCACATTTTAATTTATTAGCAACTTCCTTTACTATTCAAAGATATAAATACATTCTCTCTTTATTTAATTTTATCTTTGTACATTCAAATTTCAAACCCCATCATTATATTTTATTGTGACATTCAACCCTTATATTTTGATACTATAAGTCTGGTGATTGGACCTGGTACATTGCACATACTTAGGCAAGAATTTTATATATGAGCTACATATATAACCTCAACTCACTTTTTAATTTAATGTTCTGCTTTGAAGAATGAAAAGAAATAGAATACCCAAGATTAAATCAAATGTTGCACTTAATCTCTGAGTTTGCATAAAATACCCCTTTCTAGACAAATGATAGGTCAAAATGATCATTGTCTACCAGAAATTCTGAGAAAAAAATTGAAATATGCACATGTAAGCTTCTGTGATGGTGGGCCCAGCCTCTGCTTTTCATAGATAGAAAGAAACTCACTGCCATCCAACCAAAGAGCTTCTTAGATGAAGTTGAACAGATTCTTTGGTCAGTGAAGGAGACAAAGAACTTATAAATGGTTCTTGTCCAGCCTTGTGATTTTCCATTGTGTTCCTGGCTAGCTATGTGTTCTTTCCAGTTGGGTTTTTTTTTTTTTTTTTTTTGTCCCAGTACATCAGGTTCATTGGGCAGGGACTTTGAGTGAGATGAGAACTCTTGATTAAATATCTGTTGGATTTTCTATTCCAGTGTCCTAACTTAACCAAAGCAAAATAGTTTTCAATTTTACACACACAAAAATGAATTTATTAGGCTTTATCTTGGTGTCCTGTTCTGTGTCACACACTATGGAATTAGAGACAGTAGATGGAAGTCTAAGCTATGCTGAGCATGTTCTTATTGGTCTTTCTGGTGGTCTGAATGTAACTGGCCCTCATAAGCTCATAGGGAGTGGCACTACTAGGGGGTGTGGCTTTGTTGGAGGAAGTATGTCACTTTTGGGGTGGGCTTTGAGGTTGCATATATACTTAAGCCACACCCAGTGTTTCAGTTCACTTCCTGTTGCCTATGGAGCAAGATTTAGGCCTCTCAGCTCCTTCTCTGGCATCATGTCTGCCAGCACACCACCATGTCCTGTCATGATGATAACGGACTAAACCTCTGAACTATAATACATCCCAATTAAATGTTTTCCTTCATAAGAGTTGCTGTGGTCATGATATCTCTCTCTCTCTCTCTCTCTCTCTCTCTCTCTCTCTCTCTCTCTATTGATGCTTTGCCTGCATGTATGTCTATGTGAGGGTGTCAGATCTTGGAGTTATGGACAGTTGTGAGCTGCCATGTGGGTGCTGGGAATTGAACCTGGGTCCTCTGGAAGAGCAGTCAGTGCTCTTAACCTCTGAGCCATCTCTCCAGCCCATGATGTCTCTTCACAGCAACAGAAACCCTAACTAAGACAGTGTTGTAAACTGCGATTCCACTTGGACCTTCCTTATCTATGCTCCAAGTATCCCAAGGAAGGAATGACTAAGTACAAATGATAACGTTTTTACATATCAAACAACAAAATGTAAGATATGAAGGAAATTATTCAGTGCCAAATAGGGAAGTGGATAATTGACAGCTTGGGTTAGTAAGAATAGCAAATCCAAGATGGGAGAAGTTACCACAGACTGAAGAAATCTGATGAACTTTGGAAGCTGAATGGATGTGGGTAGACAAACTGAGGACTTCCTATGTATGAAGTCCCTAGGAGTTAGCACAGAACAGGTAGCCCACACACGGGATAACCAGGTCTGACATCTGTGGAGACCCAACACAGTAAGCCAGGTTCAAACAACTTAAATATTCATATATGGAATGTGGTGATATAAAAATACTTGTCAACTCTACATGGGAACAAACAATTGAACTAAAGTGAGTGTTTTCATATGAACTGGTGTTTATTTACTCCATGGTTAAATCTTACAAATAGTATAAAGGATCATGATACATACATATGAATATTTAATGTGCATGCTGACTTTTGTAAGTAGCAATTATATTGGTTGCTGATATAAGAAACAGAAAATGTGGATTAAGCAGCAGAAGTTTTCTTCTTATTTAAAAGTAGTTGAAAGATAGTCAGCCAGTCCCAGCACTTGGCAGGGAGGCAGAGGCAGGTGAATCTCTGAGTTCAAGGCCAGCCTGGTCTACAGAATGAGTTCCAGAACAATCAGGGCTTCACAGAAAGATCCTGTCTCAAATAAAGCAAAACCAAACAAATCCATGTCACCAGATGTCCACACTTCTTACATCTCTGTGTTCATTGGCTTCCTGATCATCTTATGGTTGTGGAGTGACCAGTATAGCTCCAGCCATGACATTTATGGTTTAGGTGAGAGGAGGAAGAAGAAGCTAAAATGTAGAGGGCACATATCCTATCTGTGATTTCTAAACTATGCTCTCACTCTCTCAGAGGAAGGATGAGAGATTTATTTTTAGCTGAGCATTTTCTGGCCCTAACAATACAAAGATTCTGTTATTACAGAAATGGGTGAGAGTAGATGTGGGCTAGTGGGCTAGCAATGTCTAATCTGAGTGCTATCTTATATTTGAGGGAACTGATCCTCTGAAGAACTGAGTAAAATACCTCAAGTTACAAGACTATGTCCTAAGCACTCTTTTTTCCACTACTTTGTATGGGGCTTGAGCCTCAAATTCTGTCTCTCTGACATTAGTTTGCTAACTGACTACCCAATATGTTCTCAACCATTTCTGTAATAACAGAATCCTTGTATTGTCAGGACTAGAAAATGCTCAGCTAAAAATAAATTTCTCATCCTTCCTTTGAGATGGTAGTGAGATCATGGTTTAGAAATCACAGTTAGAGAGAGTTTCCTCTTTTGAAAGTCCAACTATAATTCTCTTCCCAGGGAGAAGCTTCCCTAAGACCCTTCAGTGAAGAGTACTAGGACTCGGGACTGAACCTAGTCCTACAAGCATGTACTGGGATGAGACTTTCTAAGGTGGATGTTTCCAAGCGTAGAGCTTATGCAGGTTTGACAGTTAAAGCTTCTATACCAGTGGTTCTCAACCTGTGGATTATGACTCCTTTGGGGGTTAAATGACCCATTCACAGGGGTTGCCTAAGACCATTTACATGTCAGGTATTTATATTACCATTCATAATGGTAGCAAATTTCAGTTGTGAAGTAGCAATGAAATAATTTTATGGTTGGGGGTCACCACAACATGAGGAGCAGTATTAAAGGGTTGCAGTATTAGGAAGGATGAGAACCACTGTTCATGACCACTATCGTATGTATATCATTGCAGGATCTAGTAGCCTTTATCTTCTCGAGTCTACCACTCACCCACTTACATTTCTTTCCAAGCTTCCATATTTCTACTTCTTCTAGGTCTGACACATCAGTTACTAACTGCATTCTCAAGAGAAATAATAAGCAAACATAGCAGTGTGGTGCCTAGCCTATGTCCTTAAGATATACAGTAGTTTTTAAACATTCAACCCGGCAGGTATTCTTGTGCTATTTTGAAACACAGGTGTAGACATATTTTATCTTAAGTAGTAGTATTCCAGTTGGAGAAAATGAAATGCATGAGTGTCAGCTAGAGTGAAGGCAGGATACAAGTGTTCCTCAAATGAAGGACAAGCCATGGATGCCCAAAGTGTTGAGAGGAGGGAAAGGCAGCTTTTGGCAAGGAGCTCATGAAACACATGAGAATTTACTGAGTTAGAAATGTTGATCCACTTCCTGGGGTCTTAGTAAAGTTGGGAGGAGATGGAAAGTTTCCTCACGAGTGGAAGAGGCAAGATGAAAGACCATTGACCATGCTGAAGAGTTGATGGTGCAGGGGCCACCTGACAGTTGATTAGTGCAAGAAAAGGAGGAAGAGGATGGTACTAGAAGGCCTGGCACGAGATGGTAGAAAGACTTAAATGCCAGACTAAAGAACACAGACCTGTTTGACACTTGGATTTGCATATAGGATGTAGAGTAACATTGATGAAAGTACTGCTTTAATGGAACTAGATTTGAGTGTGTCTAACCTATGTCCAATATAATCTATTTTCTGTAATCTTGGCTCTTGCTCTGATGTGTATGGAGATGGCTCAGGTCCTGGGTCTTCCCTTCCTCCTATAGCCTTTTGAGATAGATAGATAGATAGATAGATAGATAGATAGATAGATAGATAGATAGATAGAT
>CABHPR010157658.1:0-37408 GCA_902168415.1 Peromyscus melanophrys | reverse complement strand
GATAGATAGATAGATAGATAGATAGATAGATAGATAGATAGATAGATGATAGATAGAGCATGTGTGTGTGTATGTGTGTGTGTGTGTGTGTGTGTGTGTGTGTGTGTGTGTGTGTGTTCCTTCACCACTGCTATTTACAAAAGAAAAATGGGTCTGACATTATTCTACTTATGAGCAGACTTTTACTAATTCTGCCTAAAAGTGTAGTGGGAAAAAAACATGTGTGAAACCTCTATATTGTGGCTTTTGATTGTTGAATGACTCTCTAGAAAGACAAGCCAGAGATGACCAGACATGTTATAGATGTGAGTCATATACACACTGGGAATCAAGGGAGTTGTGTGGCCATTTTCAGCTGTGTCTGATTTCCTTGCAGGTGAAACAGCTTGAAATGTCTGCAGTGGTCTTGATTCTGTGAAGACCCATGAAGAGAATTAGGTGAGGAAATGAACAGTAAATTCTCTTCTCAATAGTCAAGTCTTTCAAGCATGGACTTGGTGTCTTATTCAGAGTCACTCAGATAGGTGAAGGTTTCAAGTGATACAGCCTAACCCAAACTGGCTCAAAACAAGCAGGAAGGAGCTGAACAGTTAATATACAGAAAACAGAACTTATTAGCTCACAAAAAAATCCCAAGAAAACAAACTCAGAGGATCATATTGGTTTCAACATGGATCAGAGGGATGCCTTCAGGATACTGCCTCTCTCCATCTCTCAAATCTGTTCATACCATATTGTGTTATCTCTTACACTCTCATAGCTGGGAAGATGGCTGGTGGCAGCTTCATGTTTTGATGCCTAAGCCCAGAGTGAACACATGGCTCATCTCAAGGTCACAACCAAACCTCCTCTACTGGAGAGCAGGTCTGAAGGGGTGCTTGACTCCAAATCTGTGTATAATACTTCTCCATGGGGCTATCGGTTAAGCTAGAGCCACTCAAAGCCATGACATCTCACCAGAGGAATGGATACTGGGTGGGGATGAGAGTGGCATACACCTACAATATTACCCTCCAAGATGGTCATCTCTTGGTGATACATTGAACCCATCGTCTTCAGCTTCCCAGCACCACTATCATGATATTTGTAGGAAGAAAATATATAGCTCCTAATATCCTCTAGCAGACCTTGGACTACTCTTTCACTGTAGGCTGATTCGGGGAGGATTATGAATAGTTAGCCTTTATGGAGTATCTGCTCCATGCTGAGGAATTTAATATCAATTCTAATAATTCATTTTCATAACAGCCCTTCGAAATAGACACATTCTCATTGTGGATAAAGAAACTTCAAGTAAGTTAAGTGTCTCCTGCAGGATGATGACTTGAACTTCCAGCTCTTTAGCTTGCTCCTTGGTGAAATAAGGGCTATTAGGAAAGTGCATTATTTCATAGTGAAGTCTAAGCATGGCTAAAATCGAAAGCAAATCACAGTGCATGTGTTTGCTTTCTTAGAAATAAGTAAAATGATGACATATTCCATAATTTCTGTTTTATGAAAGAAGCTGGTAGAACCAACTGTCAGGTTGGCATGGAGATGTTATGAAATGATGCAAGAATATCATTGTGACTGAAGCCCAACAAATGATAATTGCAGAAAACCCATTAGTTGTTATGGTGGGGAGGGTAGGTACACTGTATTACAGACAATTGCAGAATAGCCATTATTTGTCATGGTGGGGAGGGTGGATACACTCTACAGACAAGTACATCTGACAGCTTCTCCTTTGGGGAGTTTGTTTGTTTGTTTGTTTGTTTGTTTGTTTAGGAGATGGAGATGCACCTGATTTTCACTGCCTTTCACATTGTTGTTTCAGGCTTGTGACAGCACAGTGACCTTCTTTTCTCCTGTTCCCAAATTTTATATTTGCTTCCCTAGCACCACGGATCCTCAAACCTACGTGACCAGAATCATCGACACTGGCTTTTCCTTTCTTCTAAGCACATGGTGAAGTTGTAAATGACCACTTTGTGTTACATAGATACAGTACACAGCAATACTGGCTTTTCTCATTCTTCACAGTCAATTGATAGAAATAGTTTTTACAAATAGATCCACTCCAAACCCTCAGCATCATCTCTTTATAACAAAAATGCATCGCAGTGGGTAATTTCACATCTTAAGGGTTTTGGGGGTTAAAATTTATCTTTGCTTAGAATAGCTGCTACGGTTTCTTCTATGAAGACACCCGGTCTGATTGAATTCAGATGTAAGCTTAAATTGGCACACTATCAAACTAAGCCAGGTTTTATTGATTTCTGAGACAAATTTCTATATGCTTTTTTTTCCTATTTCAAAGCATAACTTTGAAAGGTATCATATTCTAGAGAAGATAAGGTATTCATGAAAAGACATTGTTTTTATTTCCAAGACATTCCAAAATATCTGTCTATAGATCTGAAATCAAAATAGGTGATATCTTGACTGATTTTTTTTACTAAAAATTCACAGCTCTACATATTATTCTTCTATTCATCATCTTTCCTCTCATCTTTCAGAACGTCTATAAAATGATGGGTTATTATTTCCGCTACTTCAGTTAGTGTTTATGCCAGCAGGGGGGAAATTATTTTATTATTTTTAGAGAATAGGAGCTATTTCTTGAACCAGGAAATTGAACCTGCTATTAAAAAAATAAAGCAAAGACCTGGTTCTCATCAATTGCTTCTTGATTTCCTCTGGGATGCCTTCCCCCTTCCTAAAACTACTCCTGCTACACACACACAGCAGGGGGGGGGTCATCACACACCATTGAAATCTCATGTGCATCCCATGTTACTTTGATGCCTGCCTCCATCTTCCTTTCAGACCAGATGCTCACTGGGGATGGGGACTGTGGCCATTTCTTTGCTGCACAACCATCATCTAGAGCACCAAATATTAAAGTATCTTAGATATCAAAAAGCAGCCTAACTTGGATGCACTCCTGGGGCTGTGGGGATAACTGTGCATTCAGTTTCATAACCACCTTTACCCACTGGGTTGGAAGGTGCATCCCCAAAGTAGCTTTTAGTTCCTCGGCGCTGCACCTGCAAAGTTGCACACACCACTTTGGGCAATAATCTGCCCAAGACACTTACAGGCACATATTTACTTAATACTAAGCTGGGCTAGAGAAAAAAAACCAATCTGAAATTGCTTCCTCAGCTGAAAGCTCTGTGCTAACAATACAGTTTAATTTCTGCAGCTGTAGTTCTCAAGTCAATAGGCTGCAGAGTGGGTGGCAGAATTTCAGTTTTGGGTTTTGAATACTAAGCAGGTCACAAGGTGCATTATTTAAGATTGGATTTACTGGATTTTTTTAAAATGCTTTTGGAAAATCAGCCCCATGCTTTATAATATTTTAATAATAATGCAAATCTTCAGAATTAAAAGAAAATAATGTCTGATCATGAGTCATCATATTTATTCCATGAATATCAGAGGTTTTGAGAAATTACCACTTCAAAAGAAGTGTTATAAAGCCATATGTGGCTCTTTGGGTCTGCAATCCCAGCACTAGGGAGGTGGAGGCAGGACAATCAAAAGTTCAAAGCTAGTCTCAGCTACTGGGCTTGGGAGAGCATGAATAGGAGAAGGAAGGAAGGAGAAAGAAGGGAAAGATAAATAAGAAAAACATATTTGTTTGAAGAGTAGATGTCATCATGAAACCTCATTTTTTAAGCTAAAAAAATCAATTAAATTAATTAATCAATCATTTTTAAGTTAGCCTCATTACTTAGTTGAGTTCAAGGTTAGCATGGGCTATATGAAATTCCATCTCAAATAAATAAATAAAATGTATAAATGAAATAAATATATGAAATTTACAAATGAATAAGTATATAAAATTTATAAATGACAGATATTAATTTCCCTTGGATAATTGGGTAAATGTAACAGGATATTGTTCTTACATTTCCTATGTGCTTTGTTTTGAAAATGAAGTATTGTAGCAAGCCCTTTGGGTCGTCAGTAAATTATGCTAATGTTCAATGGGTTTGCCTTTTGTCAGGATTTATTACGGATTCAGAGCATATGCGTGATAAGTACTGGCCATGCTATTGCTATAAAAGCCTTTCACATAGATGTTGTTTCCACACACATGATGTCTTGCCTCATCTTATAGCTAATCATGTTGAAAGTTTGTGGTTCAACAGTAATAAATCATGAATGTTTTTTATAACTAAGAAGCTGAACTTGACAAATAAATTTAGGATGTAAGTAAATTACTATATCCTTAGGAGAAAAGAGAATTATCTTAAATTTCTCCAAGGTTCTCAATACATCGCATACTCTTAAATCAAATGGTGGGTTCTAGGCTCCCAGCTATCCTGGATGGTGACAGATTCGGAGAAATAAAAAACTGTACCTACAAAGATTTCCTATAGCTGAGTTGTCTATGTGAAGGTCTTCAGGTGTTCTGAAACAGCAGGTTAAGAGTTCTCAGTGTTTCTGGAGGACGCTGAAATGAAGATGGTTGATATTTAGAAGGGAACTATGAAGAAGGCAACGGAGGGTGAAAATGTGGAGCACAGGAGATCAGGACCACGGACAGTTCCAGTGCCCTGCCTCTCCCTGTGTGTTTGTTACGTGCTGACTTAGTGTGGAACCATCTCATTCCCAAGCTTTCCTTCTTATTGAGCTGTGAGGTTTAAGTGGAATAGGTTTGATGATTGATGCTCTTTCCTTTATTGAAGAGCATGCAATATGGAAATAATTTCATCTTTAAGATTCATGGTAAAAGTTATGGATTTGGTCTGATTGCGGCTTCAATGCTATGAAGAAAATATTGTGCCTGCTCTAGTAGGTGGAGACTGTAGACCAGTGGTTCTCAACCATCCTAATGCTATGATCCTTTAATATAGTTCCTCATGTTGTGGTGAACCCCAACCATAAGATAATTTATTGCTGCCTCATAACTGTAATTTCGCTACTGTTATGAATCACAATGTAAATATCTGATATTCAGGATGGTCTTGGGCAACCCCTGTGAAAGGGTCATTTGATTCCCCCACACACAAAGGAGTAGTGACCCTGTAGGTTGAGAAGCACTGCTGTAGACCATGCTCACACTTGTATTTTCCTGCCATGTATTTTCTCCACACAAAGGAAGAGAGTTGTGCTGGGACAGTCTAAGACTATGGAGAAAAGGCTGCGTCTCGTCCATTTAGTGGAAGATCCTGAAGCTATCCAGCTGAGCACTTATTTTTCTTTCACTGGCAGAAAGTAAAACCACAAGTTTTCTCTTTGTAATAATTTCGTGTAATTAAGCTCTGGGCTTTCAGATGTGATGAATACTAATAAATTCATGGGATCTTCTAGGAATAAACCACAGCTGTTCAAGTCATGAGTTTATTTTCCAGTGTTTTAATACAATATTCCTTTCAAAAGCAATTTTATTCTGTAGATGGTCCAAATGACCTTCTGGATTTTTATCTTCTCTCATCTCTTATTTTTTCTTGGTGTGTGATCAAAAATACTTGTGAGCCTTAGCCAATTATACTCCTTGTCACACGTCACTTATTCTCACGCCTGTATTTCAGACTCACCATATAATTTGATCTCCACATTCTGTGCTAAATTCAGTGATGCTAATTGATGTTTTAGTCAATTATATAAGCTCCTGTTCTTTTCCTGAGTTTATTAATTAAGCTATAATCTTGGTCCATGAAATAGTCAATAAATTAATTTCTAATTTAAAATAAGGCTGAAAACTGGGAAAGGGTCAGGTATTATATTTGACATGAACCCCTAAACACATACCTCCTGCCCCCCCCATTCAATGAAACAGGCCATATTTACACTAAGGTGATGAACTCAAAATGATTATATACCTCTGTCGTCTAAAATGTACCAAATGGCAATGGATTAAGTTAAAATTTATGAATTTTTGCACTCTGACATTTCATTTAAATTTCCTTAAGCCATTTACCTCTCTGCTCGTCAAAGGTTAATACTAATACTAATTAATACAATACTAATCTAAAAGACACCAGCCTGAAAAAAAAAGAATGAATGAAGGGGAAGGGAGACAGGAAGTGAAGAAGTGGTTGCCAGGATGCTTCAAATCAAGGCCACTGTGTGGCTTTTGTCACAGTTAATGTAACCTATGTGAGTTTGCCTTGCAAGTCATATTTAGGACCATTACTTACACTGTGCTTTGACAAGTTCATAACATCAAAAAGGCCCCCAATAATGTAATCTTGCTTCATCGCTCTCATTAAACCTCTCCCTTCTGGTATGAACACATTGGTACCTTGGTTCCTCTGACCTCATCAGACAGATACAGCTCCAGTGGTGTGTCAGAAATCTAAGGTTTGTTCTCCCACCAAAGTGTCACTAGGCTTTCAAGAATGTAGAAACATGGCCTGGCGGTGGCGGCACATGCCTTTAATCCCAGCACTCAGGAGGCAGAGCCAGGCGGATCTCTGTGAGTTCGAGGCCAGCCTGGTCTACAGAATGAGATCCAGGAGAGGCACCAAAACTACACAGAGAAACCCTGTCTCGAAAAACAAAAACAAAAAAGAATGCAGAAACACTGTTTTAATACATTCTACTCAAAAACTCATTTCTTGCCATCTTCAGGTGACTTTCATTCAGGGACATTCCAGATGAGGGAAAAAAATGAATTATCAGGAAAAAGAATGTCAAAACAATAAACAGAATGGCTCACTATTCAGTAAGTAATACACAAAATATCAGCATCAAAGATCCTGGGAACAGAAGATGCTTTCCATAGATGAAGTCCATCCATACCTTGTCAGCTCAAAGACTAAAATAATTTTTAAAATCCTATGTCTCCTACTCAGAAGGAATCTGGGCCACAACAACACTTGTCTAAACCATCTGGGATCTTCCGTAGCCTCTTTCTTCTTCCTCTTCTCTTGGTATTTTGTAGCCAGCACTCTTATTCCAAGGAGATTTAAATGACAGCGTTACATCTCAACCTTTGAGAGGCAACCAAGGGGCAAACAATCTTAACTTTCACAAACCACATCAGATGATATTTGTTATTTGTTTAGAAGGTTATGTACCAATTGCGTTCTGCTATAGTAAGCAAGGTAGCCAGTTCTTGGCCTCGGGCATTTATAATTTAAAACCATTAATAAAGATAAACATGATGAACCATGTGTCAACAAGTGAGGAACTGCATAATAAATCTAGAGCTGGAAGCTAGAGATGGGCTTCTAAAGAAAGCCATATCTATCATTTCAGAATTAAAGAAAATGCTACCCTCTCTTTTTAGAAGGGTGGGAAGATGGATTGTGAGTACAGGGAGCCTTCTAAGGGATGCTTTTAAGCAAAGGCATGAAGCTGCACATTATAGTTACCTGTGCTTCTCATCCTCCCCTTTTTCTGGGGTCCTTCATCTGCTAATACTTCAGACATAAATTGACTTCATTTCTCTATCATTTTCTATTCTGATTGAATCAACACAGCAACTTATATATTGGGGGTTCATTTTATTCATCAAAATTTTCTCTTTTTTATAATTTTTTTATTTCATAATTTAATTTAATTTTACATATCAGCCACGGATTCCCTTGTCCTCCCTCATCCCGCCCCCCTTCCCCCCATCCCACCTCCCATTCCCATCTCCTCCAGGGCAAAGACTCCCCTGGGGATTGAGATCAACCTGGTAGATTCAGTCCAGGCAGGTCCAGTCCCCTCCTAAATGGAAACACATGAACTATGAACCAAGAGCTGAGGAGCCCCCAACTGGATCAGGCCCTCTGGATAAGTGAGACAGTTGATTGGCTTGAACTGTTTGGGAGGCATCCAGGCAGTGGGACCTGGACCTGTCCTCAGTGCATGAGCTGGCTGTTTGGAACCTGGGGCTTATGCAGGGACACTTTGCTCAGCCTGGGAGGAGGGGAAATTTTTCTCTTTAAAAAGGTATGTATCCTTTAAGTTTCAGCTCTTTGGGGACATGGAAGACCTCACTTCTGCTCATCAAAATTTGAATTCCAATAAATATACATGAGATGGGGGAATGTTTGAGGAATAAATGTCTGCCTTTCTAAACCATGAAGATTGTGGCACACAGATGTACCTTTGCTTGTAAGATCATTTTATTATTATTATTATTGTTGTTGTTGTTGTTGTTGTTGTTGTTGTTGTTGTTTTCCAGAGCTGAGGACCGAACCCAGGGCCTTGTGCTTGCTAGGCAAGCGCACTATCACTGAGCTAAATCCCCAACCCCAAGATCATTTTTTTTTAAGTTGTGTGGTGAAGGCTTTTCTCGATGTTTTATGGGTGTCTGAGTAAACTTGACAGTGTGGTATTACCAGTGATCATGGTGGTGGCAATGATAATAATCATCCTCATTGCTTAGAGCATCCACAGAGAAAGAACTCTGAAGTTCACTTTCTTTCAGAAAAGCATGATATGCAAAGACTTCGTCTAAGCACATAGAACAGCGCCTGAATGAAGAAATATCAGAAACTTCTTAAGGAGGCTGGATGAGGACCTCGAAAACACTTTAGCAATGTTTTTTTAAGTATGAATAATAACAAAGGGAAGAGACATCCTAGTAACTTGGTTAGAAAAAGCTGAGTTTCATTGAACCTTTACTTCTCTATCTGCAGAACAGGAACAGTAAAGCCCAGTATACAAGGGTTTGGTGGGACTAAGAAGCTAAACTCTGAGCAATGGAGCAGTGGTTCTCAACCTTCCTAATGCTGTGACCCTTTAATACAGTTCCTCATGCTGGGTGACCCACAAACCACAGCATTACTTTCATTGCTACTTTATAACTGTAATTTTGCTATTATTATGCATCATTACGTTAGTATCTGTATTTTCTCGTGGTCTTAGGTGACCCCTGTGAAAGAGTCATTCCACCTCCCCGCAAGGGTCATAACCCACAGGTTGAGAACCTTTGTTGTAGAGTTTCTTGCCCTGTTCTTACATGAAAACAAGCAATCAAACCCCTTTAATCCTGATGCAATGTACACAATGAAACCAATGGTGGCCATTGGGAGACAACGCATACATACTATGTGCCAAGGGATTTGAACTGTCACAGTCATAATGGACTGCTACTGTAAAACAACCACAGTTTTGAAACTTACATTAAACCCAAGAAATCTGAGAAGAGAATTCACAGAAACTCCTCAAAATATTACAGAAGTAGCACCTGCTTCCCATCTTTTCTGTGGGTATGTCTTCTACCAAGTTGGATTTTCCTAGTTTCCAATAAAAATCCTTTAAATTTTTAAGAGTTTCCACAACAATTATACAGAATGGGACATAGACCACTTTAATTCTTACATGCACATACGTTTACAGCATAATTTACCTGCTCATATGCTCCTATTATGCCTCTCCATGAATTCATCATGCCTAGTTCTCTGCTGATCTTGATTGTCAATTTGATTGGATCTGGAGTCCACTAAGAAACTTGTTTCTGTGCTGGTTGATGAGAATAGTTCCAGGAAAGGTTAACTAAGAAGGAAGACCTTGCCCAGTGTAGACAGCCCTTTTCAGTGGTAGATACAGAGAGATCCTAGGGGAAAAAAGCGATGTTAGCTTGCTTGCCTGCCTTTGCTTCTTGTTGGTGAGTGCATCTGCCCATTGTGTTGTTGTTGTTGTTGCTGTTGCTGCTGCTGCTGCTGCTGCTGCTGCTGCTGCCGCCGCCACCACCACCATCAGAACCCAGCTTCTCTAGCCTCCCAACATAGACTGAACATCCATGGCTCTGCAGAAACTGTCTAAGCCTTCAGTGTCAGATTGAGAATGCTGGGACATCCAGCCTTCTAGACCTAGCCACTACCATGTTCCCACCTTCTCTCTCCATCATATGGACAGCTGTTAGTGGACTACTCATCCCATAGCATGGAAACCAATTTAAGAAATTCTTTTTGTTAATATATATTCTCTCTCATGTACAAATTCTAACTTTTTTGTTTTTTCAAGACAGGGTTTCTCTGTGTAGTTTTGGCACCCATCCTAGATCTTGCTCTGTAGACCAGGCTGGCCTCAAACTCATGGCGATCTGCCTGTCTCTGCCTCCCAAGTGCTGGGATTAAAGGCGTGTACCACCACCACCCAGTGCAAATCCTAACTTTTAATGTTTGACATACTTAAATAATGGTTTGTGAGACTGGATATTGGTAGGAGTCCATGAGGAAGGAACAGGAAGTATTGAGAAGCAGGGAGGCAATAGGTCACATGTGAGTTACTGTGGACAGGAGGCTATTGGGGTGAGAGAGTGCAAATTGGGAGAACAGGGAAGAAGTGGTGGAAAGAAACATGACAAACGTATTTGTTTGAAAATGCTACAATGGGACAATTCTTTATGAACTAATAAGAAATTAAAAATAACTAAAGTAAATTCCTCTCAAGAAAAACTCTCCATGTCTAGACATATGTCACAAAATTCAGCATTTTTGATATAATCTAGAGAATATTTTTAAACATAATTCTTTATTGATTCTTTGGGAATTTCACATCATGTACCCCAACCCTGCTCACCTCTCCGTCTCTCCATATCCATCCCTCACCTCTGTGACATGCCTTCTCCCAAAATTAAAAACAAAACAAAACAAGCAGACAGAAAAACCACTCCACCTCACTCCTCCGTCTTCCCAACACCTCTTCATTCATCCTAGTGGCATCGGGAGCTATGGTGTGTCATATACCCTTTTCTCCAATCAGCCCCACGAGCAAAACATTCATTGCAGTGAGTCATTGGTTTGGTTCAGGGCCTCTGGTTTCTGATATACCATCATCACTGGACCCTCACTGAGACTCCTCTCAAATATCCTGCTGTTGCCCCAAGTCATGGGGATCCTATGGTTATCATTCCACAGAAGCAGTCCCTTCACATACCCCAGCAGGTCATAGATGGGGTAGACATTTGTGTGGGCCAACCCAAGACCCAGGATGTGGGTCTGGATGGTAGCTGAGCTGATTGGCCCAGGCCACTGGGACTGCCCTCTCGGGTGAGGGGCAGAGCCAGCTCTCCTAGCCTCATGCCGTGGGGCTAGCTTTCCCATGCCAGTGGTGAGGTGTGGGGACATCTCTCTGGAGTGCAGGGGGGGCTGCTCTCCCATGGGGGTGGGGCCAGCTCTCCTGCTGCATTGTCCAGTGAGGGGCAGGGCCAGGCATCCCAAGGCCAGGGAGGGGCAGGGTCATCTCAGCATGGTCTTCAGATTTCAACATGTATGGTTCCTATTATCCCATGTGGTAACATGGGCCATGGACAGCAGAAGAGGTGTTGGCAAACGTTTCATGTACCAAATTGCCTAACAAGATACAATCTGAGTCAGGGTTTCCCACACGTGAGAAAAGTGGAAGGTATTCTACTCAGACTCTGCTTATGATGTCTCTCTTTGGTCTTCCCATTTGATTTCCAGGACCTTTAACAAATGAATACCACGCATTGCCTCCATGAAACCTATACTCATCCTGGGAAGTCTAAGTAAGATATCCCCCTGACTTCCACCAGAATTGCACTCAGTGTTTACCTGAAGGCATTTGGTCATGAAGCAATTGCCCATCTGTAATCTGTGGTTGGATTTTCATGGGCTGGTCCTTCTGTTACTAGCCTTTGCTCATAAGTTATTGCTCATTTTCTCCATGAATACTTAATACTACAAATTCTTGGGAGAGACCCTGAGAGAGACATGACACTTCATCAAAACTAAATGACCAAGAACACTAGCCAATGCTGTGGGATGGTCTGTATGTTAAATGGGTTGCTCTGATTGGTTAATAAATAAAACACTGATTGGCCAGTAGCCAGGCAGGAAGTATAGGCGGGACAAGGAGAGAGGAGAATTCTGGGAAGTGGAAGGCTGAGGCAGAGGGACGCTGCCAGCCGCCGCCATGAAAAGCAAGATGTAAGGTACCAGTAAGCCATGAGCCACGTGGCAACTTATTGACTAATAGAAATGGGTTAATTTAAGATATAAGAACAGTTAGCAAGAAGCCTGCCACGGCCACACAGTTTATAAGTAATATAAGTCTCTGTGTGTTTACTTGGTTGGGTCTGAGCAGCTGCGGGACTGGCGGGTGAGAGAGATTTGTCCTGACCATGGGCCAGGCAAGACCAGGAACTCTCCAGCTACAAGCCAGGAACAGTTATTATGTGAATACCGGCTTCTTGGAACTATAGGTGTTGATTCAGATAGCGTATGACTGCTGTAAGGAAGAACTGGATCTTTCCCCTTTGGCCATGGCCACCATGACTCTAGAGACTCAGCTGGCATTTGCAGCACTGTGCCTTTGGGACACACTGAGCTTTTAGTCTGTAAACTCCCGTACCTCGCCGGGCGGTGGTGGCGCACGCCTTTAATCCCAGCACTCGGGAGGCAGAGCCAGGCGGATCTCTGTGAGTTCGAGGCCAGCCTGGGCTACCGAGTGAGTTCCAGGAAAGGCACAAAGCTACACAGAGAAACCCTGTCTCGAAAAACCAAAAAAAAAAAAAAAAAACTCCCGTACCTCCCACTCCATACATAGTAGTTAAATCAACTCTCCCACAGCCACTAACCCTATACTTTAATGCTATAGATTTTTCCCAAATTCATTTTGTCATAATAGTTTTGAGCACTTTTCTCAGCTCCCTTGTGCTTGATGGCTTCATGAGGCAGAAGAATTGCCACTCATTGATTGAGTCCTCTTCAGAATATTTTACCTCAGGACATTGACATCTGGCTAAATTAGGACATTTCTGAACCTCCTGCGACACAAATGTGCTTTAGCTGCCTTGCAATCAGTTCCTAGGAATGGAGTGGGGAGAGGAAGGGAGATGGAGGATAAGAGCTAAGAATACAGCTCCAGCCGAGGAGTGATTTCTTCACACTGGAATCAAGAAATGTATCATAAATATGAAAAACCCAGCTGTGGCTGGCATCGGGAGTGACTCAGCCCTTCATCCTGGCAGGCTTTTCACGTTGTCAGCGTGATTTGGACCTGAAAGCTTTGGGTTCTGATTTCCATTTAGCCCCACCAGCAAGAAAATTCAGCCTGGAGCAAGCAGCATGCTGATTTTGTTAATTCCCTCAAATGTGGCCCTTCTTTAAATCACCGCTGATTAAACATTCTTGACGTCTCTCCTTTCTTGCTGTGCCCTGACTCATCAGGTGACCATGGTGGAAGCCAGAACAAAATCTGTCTCTTTAACATGTTTACTAAAAAGAACAACAGGAAAACACCAGCAGCTAAGACAATGGATGTTTCTGGTGTAAGGTGAGGTTATTTTTAAAAAACCTCTTGATACTCCTTAAGCAATGAAATCTTGGCCATAAGAGAACTTCAGCAGGGGTCCATCAGACCACAGGCTTGACCTACTGCAAGCCTGGGCTTCTGATGCCAAATATGCATCAACCATATGGGGTGGGTTGTGTTGCTACTATGAAAGGTCATGTGGTAATTTTGGCTGTGAGCATGGATTTTTCACCTAACCTCATCAGAAATAATATTTAGATTCACTCCCACACTCTATTCTCTCTTCCACTAACTATAATGATCATGAAATCACTGTCCAAAAAGCACCTAGGCATGCACAACTGTGGAATTAACTAAAGTTCACTTTTTGTTTTGTTTTGTTTTGTTTTTTCGAGACAGGGTTTCTCTGTGTAGTTTTGGTGTCTGTCCTGGAACTCACTCTGTAGCCCAGGCTGGCCTCCAACTCACAGAGATCCGCCTGGCTCTGCCTCCCGAGTGCTGGGATTAAAGGCGTGCACCAATGACACCTGGCCAAAGTTCACTTTTGTATAATGTGTGCATGTGTTTACGTGTGTGTGTGTGAACATGTGTGTGGTACCCATGAATATCTATGAGTATGCTTGTGGGTGCCAGAGGTTGATTCAGGGTCAGGGTGTCTTCTTCAATCATTCTCCACTTTGGGATTTTTTTGTGTGGTTGGTTGTTTTTGAGACAAAGTCTCACTGAAACTGGGGCTCCCTGATTCTGCTGAAATGACTGGTCACAGACCTAGGGGTCCCCCATCTCTGCCCCCCATGCAATGGAATGGCAAGTATATCTGGCTTTTTACATGGGTGTTAGAGATTAAACCCAAGTCCTTACGTTTCAGCAGCTAACACTTTACCTTCGTTACCTCCCTCTCCCCTAAAGTTACTTGTTACTATGCTACTTTCAACACAATGAAACTTTGACTTTCTGTTCTACATGAGACCTTAACAGGGAGAAAATGACAACCACGGCAAATTATTTGCCCCCACCCTCCTGACAACCCACCAAGCTCTGCCCCTTGTACTAGGACAGGAAAGATCATCTTCTCTAGGGTACTTTACAAGGTGCCTTGCCCTGGAAGCTAAGGAAGGCTTGCCATGGATTGTGTGACCTTGGGAAGGTCGTAGAAGAGGATCTTGGGTTTTATACTCTGTGACACGGCTTTCCTCGTTCTACCAAGGATTATCTTTCTGGGACACATGGCTAGGACTTTGAATGGGTTACTTTGAATGCAGTTTAAGAGAGCGATGGAGCCGGGCGGTGGTGGCACACGCCTTTAATCCCAGCACTCGGGAGGCAGAGCCAGGCGGATCTCTGTGAGTTCGAGGCCAGCCTGGGCTACAGAGTGAGTTCCAGGAAAGGCACAAAGCTACACAGAGAAACCCTGTCTCGAAAAACAAAAAAACAAAAAAAAAAAAAAAGAGAGCGATGGAATTCAGCTATCACTTGAAAGCCAATCAGAATAAGAATCAAGTAGTAAGTCATCTTTTCATCTGCTAAGAATAATCCTATTTTTAGGGGTTTGATTTTGTTGACTAGAGGGTCATCCATTTAGCTAGGGCTGGACGTATAACTCAGTAGTAGAGAACTTGGCTAACATGTGTAAGCATGGCTCTGGACTCAGATTCAGCACTGATTTAAAAATTAACTAAAGTAGTACAGCAGTCTAAATCAGCAGTTCTCAATCTGTGGGTTGATTCACAACAGTAGCAAAATTACAGTTACGAAGTAGCAACAAAAATAATTTTATGGTTGGGGGGGGGGTCACCAGTACATGAGGAACTGTGTTAAAGGGTTACAGCATTAGGAAAGCTGAGAACCACTGCATGAAAGATTTCTTTTTATTTATGTGCATGTGGCTGTCTGTGGTTGTGTATGTCTGCCACTTGTGTGGATACCTGCAGAGGCTAGAACAAGATGTTTAATCCTCTGGGACTGTCAGTTGACATGAGTTCTGGGAACTGAGCAGCCAACGCTCTTAACCTCTGAGCCATCTCTCCATCTTCACTCACCATGCCCACACCAGTCTTGTGTATGAAGCTATTACTCACTTTGGAATCTTAGATAGAGAAGGTCTAAATGTTACAAGCTTCATCTGGGGTTTGCCATTGACTTCCTTCAGATGTCAAGTCAATCACTTACAGCTTTTTTTGGATGGAGAAAGGGAGGGAGGGAGGGAGGAAGAGAGAGAGCCTGAGAATATCAGCATCTGGCATGCACTTTACTCTTGCCCCTCCTCCTTCCCTCTCCCATTCATTCCCCTTCTTCCCAGGAGCCTCTCCATTTTGCTTTCATGTCACATGTATCCTATTTGAAATTTGTGATCCCTCCATCCTTTCCATAAGATCTTTTCCTCCTTTCAAAGATAGATTTTTTTTTAAAACTTCTCTCTATCTGATTTTTTTTAATAAGTGTGTATCTTGGAATTCGTCAGCTGTTTAAGATTATCTCAGGAAATCAACGCAAATGCAAATAAAAATCATTTGGGGAAGAACGCTCAAGGAAGGATACCAGAAAATGTGAAAATTTTCAAAATAACTGATACTGAAAGTGTGTTCCTTTGAGCTTTGTTATTGACAATGTAAATGCCTCATGATTTGGAAAACTCTAACATCAGCTTATAGGTTTCCACGGCAACAGCCATCGCTATTGCCAGTCTACCTGAAAGGATCCAAAAGTAAGGTAATAATTTAAAGTCTTTCACCTGGACATAGCTTCTGAAATGGCAAACGTTTGTTTTTCAGGCTTTCTAATGTCTCTTTCCTCTTCTCATGCTCTTCATTGAAGGCCGCCATTTGCTCTGCCTTTCCCATCTTTAGAGCTACACGGTTCTATTGATCAATGATACAGGCTATTGCACTTTTTCTACCTTATCCCATCTTAGAATATGAAATCCAGGGGAGATGGGGTTGAGCCACGGGAAGCATTTTTGTTTGAGAGAGTTAGAAGGGGTTCTCTTGTCCTTCAGCTAAAAGCAAAGGAAGCCTCCAGTAAATCTGAGGTAACCGATAGACTCACAAGAAAAATTTGGTTTTCTCGTTTTAAGGTAAAAAAAGAAAAAATAAGAACTCATATTGCATATTATGACAGTTTAGCACATGGTACATCTTTGTTTCTAGTTACAGTTTTTGGGTTTTTTTTTTCTTTTGTCTCTTTAATAAGTGCTGGTGACTACCAAGTCAAGACAGTGAGCTGAGCCAGAGCTAAGCTCCTGCCTTCTGATTCAATATGTACATAAAATACAGACAAGGTTTATTTTAAAAACTGAAAATCAATGGGCACACTAAAAAATATGATGGGAAACGTATTCCAAGAAACAAGGTATTACCCCCAAACTGGCAAAACAAAGCAAAATCAGATAGGCTCACCTGGATGTAAAACTGTGAAGTCATGGGTAGAGAGACATCCAACAGGAAATGGAAGCGAAGCAACTCCACAGGTACCAACGCTTGTTTCTCAGCTTTGACTCTGAGTGCTATTCTAACTATGGAGAAGTTGGTTGAGTTGTATAGACTTTGGGTCTGGTTAACTTTGGTGTGTGATGTTTTAAGTACCTGCATGTTTGTCTAATAACAAAGTTTATAAAATTTTAAAAAAAGGGGGGATGAAATCATGAAAGCATACCAAAGAAAGAAGTTCTCAGACTAAATTGTTTCTACTAATAAATATGCATTATAAATCCACGTCATTCATTACTTTGTAGTAAAATGGCAAAGGATTGTAATAAAGAGAAACACCTCCAAACAAAAACTAAAATCAGATTAGAGACTTGTATCATCAATAAATAGATGCCTAAGGAAAATATATTCGTATCTGCAAGGTTCTGAAGAGAAGACAAATGTGCTCTTGCCCTAGAGGCAGTGATGACATGATTGTGAGGCCATTGTGGGTCACACATACACATCTAGAGAAAGGTCAGAGGCCAGGAATGTAGGTCAATGGTAGAGCCTTCTGCAAAATTAATAAATAAATAAATAAATAAATAAATAAATAAATAAATAAATAAATAAATAAATACATAAATAAATAAACAGAACTAAAGAACATCAGAACAACTTTGGAAGTCCACTTTTAGCCAAAGAAGTAAATTTATGGTATAAAAGTAGTAAGGAGGCATGTTTAACAATGAGCAAGGAACCAGAAAACAGTTACGAAAAATGAAAATGAATGTTGTTTGTAAACAAAAACAAAATTATATGTTAATGCTTGATTACATGATATATCTAAAATTCTAGGCAAAAAAAAAACACATGAAAATTGGGGGAATTTTTGAAGAAAAGGTCTACAAAGATTACTTTCTCTATCAGAAGAAAACAGAGATAGTGGTTAATTTTAGACTATTGAGAAAATTTTTAAAAAAGTGGATTCAGTCATTTATGAAAAAGAAAAAAAGGACACAAAATGGGGAGGCAGTTGAGGGTTTGACAGTGGACCCAGCTAGAGTTAGGAGGAGTAGGGGATAAATCAAAATACATTGTATGCATGTATAAAATTCTCAAAGAATTAATAAAATACTAGATATTAGATTTTTAAAAGAAAATATAGAGTTGGTGTGAAGCGTTAATCTAATGAATCTTATCAATAAAAACCAGGAGTCAGATATCAGGATAAAAACCTGAAAGACCAGAGAAGCAGGGGAGCAGCCACCAGTGACTTCCTACCTCTTCTGTTCCTCTGACCAAAAGGGCTGAGATCCTGTCTCAGCTCTGCCTTACTGCTTCCTGTCCCTCTCTCTATGGTCAGCTAGTGGCTAGCTCCACCCTCTGACTCCAAGCAAGCTTTATTTGTCAGAACATAATCAGAATGTCACACAACATTGGTGAGATGGCTGAGTGGGCAACGGCACTTCCTGCCAAGCCTGATGTCCTGAGTTCAACCCACATAGTGGAAGCAGAAGCCTGATTCCTACAAGTTGTCTTCCGACTGAGCCCACAGACATGCACGCACGTACACAAACTAAATGAATAAATGTAATAAGAAGAAAATAAATGAATACACATAATAAAAAGAAAATATAAATAAATATATGTACAAATGTTAAAAAAAATCTAAAGGTCAATCCAGGCCTAGAGATCTAAAAATCTAATGGTCAATAAAACTAGAAAGAAACACATAATGTCCATAAATTTTCAATTGAATTTTGTTTCCTTACTACGTGTGATGTGTGTATGTATGTGGGCACAAGTGCATCATGGAATATGTGTGACAATCAGAGGACAATTGGCAGGAACTGATTTTCTTCTTCCCCGTGGTTCCTGGGGACCAAACTCAGGTCACTGGGGTTAGTGGCAAGTGCCTTTACCAGCTGAGCCATCTTGCTGGCCCCAGAAAGAAAATATATAACTTCTACTGAGTGAATACAGAACAAAGGTGCCACAGAGATCTTGATCAACTAAAAAGATGAGAAAGCAAAACACACACACACACACACACACACACACACACACACACACACCAAATACAAATAAAATAGATTTAAAATACAAAATAATATAGAAAAGACGAGGGAAAATGTGTCAGTAATCAAAAAGTATAAGTCATTGACATTATTTCCTTTTAAAGACCAGTGGTTCTTTGTTGATTTAAAAAAAATCCATGTGTTATTCCCTAGGTTAACCAGAAGTCAGTAAAATGAATAAAAATGGATAAGAACATCTCTTTTGGTAAATACCAACATTAAAAAATGAATAGGACAATGGGTAAACCACAAAAGACAATCACTTTCTGAAGTGTTCAAAAAATACATTGGAAGTTTCAAAAAAAATACTTAGTGTTAGTAAACACAACAATTTACAAAATAAGATCAAAAAGGTATGTTCTTGAATGTGTTTTCCATCTATTCACATTGTGATTCCAAACTCAGTTATTTATAATGTGTTACATCCTTGCTACTCAATTTTAAGCAGTCTTTTAAGACTAATATTTAATTTTTAAAGACACTAATAAGAATATATAAGCTCACTTCTTCTCAAAATGCTTATGCTTCTTGGGGAAATTATAGAGAGTCCTATCTGAACCCTCCTGTTTTGCCACATTCTCCTCACAGCACACACTCCTGACACACTATCATCCATTTACTTATATATATTATAAGGGAATTGTAGAAGAGTCCTTACCCATTCATTTCTGAAACACAAACATTCAAACTATTTTCATGAATTGGTGTTGTGTAGCTATCAGCTGCTATGGAGTCTTTTCTGCCTTTGTCCCAGGGGGAAGATATTGAATTCAACTTTAAGCAATTTCACTGACATACTAAACTTTATAATGTGTATATATATATATATATATATATGATGCAGGTATTATATATTACATATACATTATTAATACATTACATAATTAGCTCTTAGTTCTTATGTCTAAAAACAAAGTATTTGTGGTGGATTTTTGTGTTTGTCCCTTTCCTTATAATTCTAATGTATTAAAAAATTAGTTAAAAATTGAGACATCAGGACACAGGAAAGTGTTTATAACATTGGAATAATGTTAAAGTACGTGTGGGCATAAGCATTTACTACCAAGCTTGATGACCTATGCTTGACTCCCAAGACCTATGTGGTGGCATGGGAAGACCAACTCTGGTAAGTTGTCCTCTGCCTTCCACATTCAGGCACACACAAACATACAGACACCCACAGACAAATAAATAGATGCAATAGAAACTAAGACCCAAAAACAAAAGTCCATGTGACATACAAGAGGAACTATTGAGTGATGGGTCTTATTAATTTATTTCTATGTTATCTGTGTCCTGTGGTTGAGACTGTATGTCTTCCTTAGTTGGGAATGGAAATAAAATCTGTTTTCCCTTTAGGGGTTATCCGTGGAAAGAAGTTAGTGTATTATTTAAAGTCTAAGGTTTCAGATCAAATGTGTGTTTTATGTGTAGTGAGTAACTGGACCAGAAGGCAAGTTTTCCTCTTGATTGTATGTCCTTCTCTATTAATCAAAGCATCCTACCTCTTGAGAATAATGTTGAGCAAAAATTTCCTCTACAGCTTAACACAAAGCAAGAGAATGTTAATTTAATGTCATTCCCATAACACCTCAGGAAGAGAAAACACAAGACCTTTTAACATCAAATGTGCTTCCCCAGTGCCCATTTCTTGTTGACAGACACAGTTTAATCTTTGAGAGGCAGATGCAAATATCTTTTGGCTAGAAGCAGAGACAGCAATTTTATAGCAAGCACATCAAGAGAGAAATTGGGAAGAGTCGCTACACTCTGTTGCTCAGTTTTGAAATGCTTTTACAAAACTGGACAAAAAAAAATCTGGCCTCCTGCCAACTCCCCAAATTCCTCCTACAGGCTAGTTATCTCTTGAGAGAATTTTCATTATTGTCTTTAGTGCTTAGATCAACACCAGTAGGCTGAGTGAAAATAGCCCTTCAAATCCATTTTTAATCTTTCAAACAGGCAAATTAGTTGTGAATTATTTATCAAGAACATCCAGGTGGGATGCTAATAGTTGAATCAGCTTTCTGCTTTCTTTTTTTGTTTCTGTCTCTTGAAAATACTGTCCTCACTCCTATTTCTTTTGTCAATTTTCAATTTGTTTTCTAAAAATAATTTGCTGTGCTATTGGGGAGCTGAAATATGTTTGCTTTTTATCCAGTCATAATATAATTAAGAAGAATCAAATAGTACCTGAACCAACAAATGTTTAGGTCTTAAAAGGAATGCAAAAAGGGTTGCATTTTGAGGAAGAAAAGAAGAAATAAAGAAAACTAAGATTAGAGTCACTCCTTTTGTAGCAGGACTGTGCAGGACACAAAGATCTAGTTCTCTTACACCCAACTGTAGATTGGTTCAGAGGAAATAACTTCATAGTGGGAAGTCTCTCCAGTTCTGCCTGGCCCCATGGTTGGGACTAATCTCTCCCACCCATGTCCCATAGCTGCTTGGTACCAAGTAAACACACAGAGGCTTATATTATTTACAAACTGTATGGTCTATGGGTCAGGCTTCTTGTTAGCTAATTCTTATAACTTAACTCAGCCCATTTCTATTAATCTATATATTGCCACATGGCCATGGCATTACCAGTCTGCTGGCATCTTGTTGTTCCTTGGGCAGTAGGCTGGTGTCTCCTATCACTCTCCTTTCTTCTCCCATCTCTTCAATTCAAATGTCCCACCTAACCTTATTCTGTCTTGCCATTGGCCAAACAGCTTTATTTATCAACCAATCAGAGCAACACATATTCACAGAGTACAGAAAGACATCCCACAGCATAACTTACCAGTTAAAATACCTTGACTGACCACTTGGTGAAACTGCGGTGAATCCCCCACCCCCATTTCCATTGCTGACCTAAATCTGAGCCAGCCAAATTGCCATCCCCTTGTTCTTCAGAGCACAGACACCTGCACACCATGTGAAACCTGGCTTCAATTTGTTTTAGTGTAGAGCAGTTGTTCTCAACCTTTCTAATGCTGTGACCCTTTAATACAGTTCCTCATGTTGTGGTGACTCCCTACCATAAAATTATTTTTGTTGCTACTTTATAACTGTAATTTTGCTATTGCTATGAATTGTAATGTAAGTACCTGAAATGCAGGGTATCTGATATGCAACCCCCAAAGGGAGGAGGTCACCACAATATGAGAAACTGTATCAAAGGGTCACAGTGTTAGGAAGGTTGAGAACCACTGCTCTACAGCATGAGGTTGTACATTCCTGGACAAAACTGTAGAAGAGGCAGGTTTGAAAAAGCAAACAGGGAACATTCTAATAAATGTGAGAGTGAAAGTATGTGTCCCATTATCAATATTATGATCCTGCTAAACAATAGGTTTATTGATACTTTATAATTATACAGATAAAGGAGTACATATATCTGTATATATAATTATACAGATAAAGTTGATGCTTCAACTTTATTTATTTATTTATTTGGTTTTTCGAGTTGGGATTTCTTTGTGTAGCTTTGGCGCCTTTCCTGGAACTCACTCTGGAGCCCAGGCTGGCCTCAAACTCATAGAGATCTGCCTGCCTCTGCCTCCCGAGTGCTGGAATTAAAGGCACATGCCACCACTGCCCGGCTATGCTTCAACTCTTATATACCTTCTCAAATCAAAGTAGTTACTATGCCTATTACATCACGAATTCATAAATTCTTCATGACAAAATTCCCTAGAACCTCTTCTACAGATATTTTGAAATATAAACTACATTATTGCTAACTAAAATCATGATTTGCAAGAGAACAGCAGAATAAGTTTTTTCAGTTGTTGTTTAGTGTTAGGATGCAGCCCAGGCTGGTCTCAGACTCCCTGTAGAGTCAAAGATGACCTTGAACTTCTGATTCTACTGCCTCTACCTCTGGATTGCTGGGACTACACACGTGCCTGGTTTAACGCCACACTAGACATTAATCCCTGGACTTCCTGCATGCTAAACAAGTACACCAGCTTTGCTTCTATCCCAGCCCACCAGAACATGCCTCCAAACTAACTCTTACTATACACCCACATACTACAATTAATTCTCCTTACAACCCAAAGGGTTAAGAGCCAATAAAGTCTTATTAATGAAGAAGCTAAAGTGAGAGAGAGTGAACATCTCCAACGTTCCACAGTTAACAAGGGGAACGGGAAAAGATTTGTACAAAGACACCCTGTTTCCAGAACACACCATCTTCAGCACATGACCTTTGGTGTCTCATTTATTCACTCCATCTACTATTAGTAAAAATAGTCCCGTTAAGTGTTTCGGTGACCCTTTGTCCCAATGATGAAATTGCTTTGAAAGTGTCTTGTGCAGAATTCCAACAGAACGCCCGCATTGCTTGCAACTCTGAGGGACATAAGAAACGTGCTGACTGGGCTGTCCTGCTGTTCCTTTCTGCTGCGTGTGCTTTCTGCTCAGATTGGTGTTAAGTAATATTATTTCAGGTGGGGAGGATGCCAAAAAGTTGAAGACAGAGGCAAACAGGCAGGAGAGATAAGAGAATTGGAAGGATATGATTAAGAAGTAGTGTGCATTTTTAACCTACTGGAGAAAAACTTCATCTCAAAATAGACAACATAGAGTGTGTGAGAGAGGAGAGAAGGAGGAAGGGTGTGGATGCTTAGGACTTCTGCATGCTGCATACTTTCTGATGTAAAACACGTTCCCCTTTCTAACAGTGCTGTGATAGAAGTATGTGGGGGAGCTTACATACCCTGAGCAGAAGCAGAGTTCAACCCCAATTCCACTCTTGCAGAAGTTTCGTTCCTACCATCCACATCAGGCCACTCACAACTACCCTTAACACTACCTCTAGGGAATCTCACGCCCTCTTCTGGCAGTCAAGGGCAACACACACACACACACACACACACACACACACACACACACACACACCTTTTAAAGAGCTGATAAATTAGACCTCATAAAAACTTAAAACTTCTGATATTAGAAGAGAAGGAATTCAGTGGAAAATATGAACAAAATGGGCAACGCAAAGAAATTATATAAACAGCCTTTGAATTCATGAGATGGTCTATATTAGCAGTCATCAAAGAACTACAAATAAATGGCATTGAGATGAGCTACAGAGTAAAATGGTGACACAGTGGCCATGAGGAAAAAGCCCGACCACAAGGGGACAGGCAAGGACGTAGAACTCAAACTCCAGCATGGTTACAGTGGAAAGTGGAGCAGCTGGGGAAATACTTTGCAGTTGTTTATGTAATTAAGCAGACATTTAGCCACATAATCCAGAAATTCCATCTTCCTATATTTTCCTAAGAGAAGTAAGTATTTTACCCACAAAATTTATTCTTGAATATTCATGGCAAGTGTTGGCAATCATACCATACTGGAGACAAAGGAACATTAAAAACTTGGTGACCAGATGAAGATTCATCCTTGGTCCCATATAATACTCTGTGTTTCCTACAGTACAGTACACCTCAAGAGTAAAAATAATCAATTACTGGTATTGACAATAATCTAGAAGAATTTCTTAGATGAAGCTAGGCATAGAACTATATACAATATATTTTTTTCTATTTATATGAAACTCTGGGGCTTATGCAGGGTTGCTTGGCTCGGCCTGGGAGGAGGGGACTGGCCCTGCCTGGACTGAGTCTACCAGGTTGATCTCAGTCCTCAGGGGAGGCTTTGGCCTGGAGGAGGTAGGAATGGGGGTGGGCTGGGGGGAAGGGGAGGGGGGCGGGAGTGGGGAGAACAAGGGAATCTGTGGCTGATATGTAGAACTGAATGGTATTGTAAAATAAAATAAAGTAAAATAAAAATTAAAAAAAAGATGGTAAAAACTAGTTTTTTATTGAAAATAGATTTTTTGCATACAATTAATCTGTAACTAAAAAAAATCAACAGTTGCCTAGGACATATTGCATGGGACAGCCTGAGATGGGGCACAAGAGAGAATTTAGAATGAGAGATGTTTGAGGTTATTGGATGGTTGTATTTGGTTACCTAAATTTATGCATTTGTTGATTTTTGTTTGTTTGTTTGTTTGTTTGTTTGTTTTTGAGACAGGGTTTCTCTGTGTGGCCCTGACTGTCCTGGAACACACTGTGTAGACCAGGCTGGCCTTGAACTCATTATAAATTTTAAAAGGGTACATTATATTGTATGAAAATTATACCATAGTAAAGTTAATTAAAAAATAAAATACATACTCTTAACACTTTTTTGATTCTTTCATCATTATCCTGGCTGTTCTTAATATTAACTTATAAGCATATTATAAACTTATTATAAAATAGGCAACATCAATTAGTAGGAAAGGAAAAGATGATTCAACAGAAATACCATGTATAATTGGTTGACAATTGAAAAGAATATTAATATAATGTGTAGTTGGTTGACAATTTAAAAGAATGTTTAGCCTGTACAACACCACATCCCAGAATAAATTTCCAGAATAGCAAAATGAAATGTACATATATAATTATTGTTTTTAAGAAATTTTAATGGTGTGGGTGTGATGCTTGTATGTCAGGGTGGGTGTACCATGGCTCACTGGGAGGACAAAGGCCAATGTTCAGAAGTCAGTTCTCTCTTTCCATAGTGACTTTCGGGAACTGAACTCGGGCCATCCAATGGCACATCAAGTACCTTTTGCCCAGTGAGCCTCCTCACCAGTCCCACAACACAACCTAAGTTTCTGAATATGGCATCACTTCTTATTTATTGTATATGTTCTCAATATGTTTTTAAATGCAATAGAGTTACATCACCGCCCCCCCCCACACACACACGCTTTCCTCCCTCCAATTCCTCCCCCCCCCCCAGCTACCCTTATGGAGGAGCTGTCTAACAAAACTTTTTAAAAGAATAGAAAGTGTCAATAAATATTTTTCTCATCCTTTCTTCTGAATGCAGAGGACTTTTAAGCTCAAAAATCAATGGAAGAAGTCATAAACAAGAAGGTCACAGCATTCTCATCTTAAAACTTGAAACCCGCATTTCAAAAATACTATAAATCAAACTCATGTAAAATAATTAACTTGAAAAGGTATATGCAATATCTGATTTATATAGTTATTAATAACACAGAGAATTTAGACTGTCAACTACTCTTTGAAATAGATGAAGCACAAAGATTCCTTTGCATAAGTGAACAAACAATATTAGAATGCAGAGCAAATAAATGTATTTTAAAAAGGGTTGATATCCTTAGCAAAATCAAACACGAACCAAAGCAAAGCATTTTGTCTATTAAATTAGAACAAACACTTTAACTAGCATAATAACAAGATTAGCAAAGTTGTACTAAAAATGTAAGATTTGCTAAGTATTGTGGCACAAGCTTTCTTTCTTTTTTTTTTTTTTGAGACAAGTTCTCCTATTTAGCCCTGCCTGTCCTAGAATTCAATATGAAGATCAGACTGGCCTCAAACTCACAGAGATCCTTCTGCTTCCATTTCCCGAGTGCTTGGACTAAAGGCATGTACCACCTTGTGTAGACAGAAGTTTCTCTGGACCAATCTTTCCCACCCATGGTCCCGCAGCTGCCGCTAATAAGATAATCACACAGAGGCTTAATATTAATCACAAACTGTATGGCCTATGGCTTAGGCTCGTTACTAGCTAGTTCTTACATCTTAACTCAATCCATTCCTATTAATCTATGTTTCGCCACATGGCTTTATGGCATTACCTGTTCTCTCACGTCTTGCTTCTCCTGGCGACAGCTTGCAGCGTCTCCCTGACTCTGCCTTTCTTCTCTCCCTCTCTCTCTTGGATTTCCCACCTGGCTCTATTCTGCCCTGTCATAGGCCAATGCAGCTTCATTTATTAACCAATGGGAGTAACACATATTCACAGCATGCAGAAAGACATCCTACAGCAACCTTGTCCTTTAATAGCAAGATCTTCTCTCAAAAAGTGTAGGGAAGCCCTACCCAAAGAACTACAGGCAACTAAAGAATGCTGAGAGAAGGAGAAATCGTCTTCACCAGGAACCAGCACAGCAATTCATCATTCAATAACAAATGGTGAGCCCTGAGAACATGCATACAAGTAACATTATAGGGACTGGGAAGGTTAGGGATAGACAATGAGAGCTTGTCTCTGGTAACCACACACACACACACACACACACACACACACACACACACACACAAATAAATAAATAATCAATCTAAATTTTTATAAACCACAGGTGGTATAATAAATGAATACAAACTAAAGAGTTGACATACCTGAACTTCTGCTATTAAGATGTTCTATCGATAGTGGTTTATTCACATTTGGGAACATTATCTAGGCTTTAAAATAATTTACAGACATTTTCTATTAAAGCAGAATATTTTAGAACAAAATCATATAACAGTAAATGCAGAAACTATTACCTATTCTAAGGAAAGGGGGAAATGCAGAGCAAAACAGGTTGAAAGAAATATGCCAATATATTAATATATATTGATCCCGAGAGGGAGTCAGATAGGCTTATGGATTGTCTTTTGTTTTAGAATTTTTTACATTTCTATTGTGGGCATATAATCCGGAAGATAAATTTAAATTTATCCCAAATTCCTATCACAGAGATCGAGTTAAGTCAGTGAAGACAGTTTTGTAAGTAGCCACGCTCAGGGGTGAGGTGTCACGCCACCTAGTGTTTAGAGGCCATGACTGCTGCTGTGTGCCTCTTGAAGGCACAAGGCCTTGCATCCCAAAGGGCTGTAGGCTTGAAAATAGCAGCAGGAGGGGTGGGGGAATCCCCGAGACAGGCAGTTTCTCCAGGTGCTCTCCAAACACCCTCCACACACCTCTGGAAACTAACTGCACTGCACCTACCCTTTGAGATAAAATCATGCTGTGTGGCCCAGGCTGCCTGTGAATCTCTCGTCCTCCGCCGAGCTGGGATTATAGATGGGGTCAACCACAGCAGCTATAGTTTCCATTTGATGACAATCACGGCAGCTTTATTTTCTATTTCTAGGACTATCTGAGCGACAGGACTTTGGGCAAATGGAAAATAGTTAGCTGGGTGATGATTGGCTCATAGGAGCAGTTTGTTCTGCTTACTCTGTCACCAGGGTCTTGTTTACTAAGACCCTTCCACAGACTGACTGCCAGGCTCTAGTTTTCTGGGATAAGATTTCTTTTTAATTCCCCAATCCCATAAAATGTCATTGTTGCCAAGAAGGCTGACCCTAAATGGAAAGAAAGTGAGTGAGAATAAGAAAGTAACCGGGGAGGCCACTTTAATTTGAATGCCATGAGAGATATTTAGAAGCGAGTAAAGGATGAGTGTTGAGGAATAATCCTCTGTACGCTGGGAATATGCAGTACTCTCGTTGGTTAATAAAAAGCTGACAGGCCCATAACCAGACACAAAGTATAGGTGGGACAACCAGGCACAGAGGACTCTGGGAGGAGGAAGGCAGAGTCAGGAAAGATGCCAGCCAGCTGCCAAGGAAGCAGGACATATAGAAAAGGAGGTAACAAGCCATGAGCCACATGGCAAAGCATAGATAAGAAATATGGGTTAATGTAAGTGTAAGAGTTATCTAGAAACAAGCCTGAGCTATCGGCTGAGCATTTAAAGTAATATAAACCTGAGTGTGGTAATTTGGAAGCAGCTGCTGGGATGGGAAAGCTCCACCTACAAATGGTGCCCCTTGTCCAGTGTAAATCCACATGAGACCTAAAAAAAGCTTTAAAAAAAAAAAAAGGGGGCCAGGCGGTGGTGGCGCACGCCTTTAATCCTAGCACTCAGGAGGCAGAGCCAGGCAGATCTCTGTGAGTTCGAGGCCAGCCTGGGCTACAGAGTGAGTTCCAGGAAAGGCATCAAAATTACGCAGAGAAACCCTGTCTCGAAAAACAAAAACAAACAAAAAAAAAGGTTATAAACACAAAAAACAAAGCTAAACTCAGCTCCCTAGTCTCAGGTGTCTCATGCTGGCTACAGTACAGAGACACATCTGGCAGCTGCCAGCATGCCATGAGCTAAGCTGAGGAAGCAGGATGTATAGAAAATAAGGTAACAAGCCATGAGCCACATGGCGAAGCATAGATAAGAAATATGGGTTAATTTAAGTGTATAAGTTAGCTAGTAATGAGCCTGAGCTATTGGCCAAGCATTTATAAGTAATAGTAAGCCTCTGTGTCAGTTATTTGGGAGCAGGCAGTTGGGACAGGAAAACTCCACCTACAGATGAGAATGAATTAGCTCTAGGAAGATACTGAAGATGAGTTTTCTAGATCTAAGAACAACTTTGTCTTATAGGTCAATGGATTTACAGTATCATTGATTAGCAATATTTCAGCAAGCATTTTGTAATCTGCAAAACAACTTTTTGACATTCCCCATTCAGACTTTAATTTCATTCACCAAGCATGTGAGATTATAAAATTCTCAGCACATTTTCCTCTTTTAAGTAATTATGTATCTGTCATTTGTACACATAAATTCATGACCAGGTGAGCATTGTTTGGCAGATCTACCAAACTGTATACACACAAGTTATGAATGAGTTTGCTTACTAGGTCCAAGAATTACACATGCCCTTGGGACTAAGAAGTTTAGTGGAGTCTCTGCCGCAAAATTGTTGTCTCATGTTAAATTCCCAAAAAGAGGAGAAGGAATTGGTTTATCATCGCTGTGCTTTTTCTCTACTATACAATGGTAAGCACTTGCTGAAGTGGCTTCAAACTCTAGAGAAGAAATGGATAAAATAACATTCTCATTCCTCAGATGTTTGCTTTTCTCTGATACTTAGGAAAATATTCATACTGAAATGTTGAGGTTATGTAGCATGAATTTTAAAGAGTCTTATTAATAAAACAAACCTGAGCCGGGTATTGGGGTGAACACTGGAAGATCAGAGAGACAGAACAAGCCACAGCTATCTCACCTCGCCGGATCCTCAGCTGGTCTTGTTTCCTCAGACTGGAGGCCTCCGAGTCCTCATCCAGAATGGGTCTCAGCTGAACTGCTGCTTGAAAGCCTGAATGCTTAACCAGGCCAAATGCTTCTCCAGGCCAAATGCCTCTAGTTTCTGGTCCTCACGCCTTATATAGCTTTCTGCTTTCTACCACCACTCCCTGGGATTGAAGGCTTGCTTTCTGGGATTAAAGGCTGTGTCACCATGCTTGGCTATTTCCAATGTGGCCTTGAACTCACAGAGATCCAGAGGGATTTCTGTCTCTGGAATGCTAGGATTAAAGGCGTGTGCTACCACTGCCTAACCTCTGTTTAATATTGTGGCTGTTCTGTCTCTGACCCCAGATAAGTTTATTAAGGTACACAATATTTTGGGGAACACAATACCACCACAAGGTTATGCTGAGAAATTGAAAAAAAAAAACTCGAGAACTTGAAAGGGAAATAGAAACTAGGCAATACCTCTGTGACTCTCTGTGATCAGTTACACGGTAATAAAATGATTTAACATGGCTATCTGGCCTACTAAGTCTGCACACTGAAACATACCAGCTTCCTAGGATGGATTCCAAGTGTTCCTCGATGTATCGTGGAATTATGTCTGGTAGACCCATCATAAGTTGAAGATGTCATGTCAAATGCATTTCATACATCTGACCCACCAAGTGTCACGGCTTGGCAACACAGATGTAGAATTTCTGTTGTTTAATGCCATGACCATGTGGATAATTGGGAGATACACCTGGCTAATTCTCAGTGTCCTGGGAGACTATGTTCCTACACAGTGCTAACCAGGAAAAAGTTCCAATTTCAAACCTGAAAAGAAGTTTTTATTAGATGAGCTCTGCTTTTGTCAAATTGAAATACTGTGAGGAACCATCGGTGGCAGAATGGGTTAAAAATAGAAAACTTGGTTGTGATCTGTGCCAAAATTACATATGAAGATTTTTAGAGACAAGCTTAATGGAAAATCAGAAGTAAGTAATGAGATTTCCCTAGACATTACTTTCTGGTCCTGAATTCAAGATGAAGACAGGTTGATGAGCCATCTATTTGCATATTGCCTGTCAAAATCACACATTTAAAAAGTACTCAATTAACAGAAGCCAGCCTCTATACAGTCGGAATTTCAAGAGGACCTTAAACAATTATTACAATATTAATAGTCTCTCTGCTTGCTGAAAATCATTATTTAATTTAGTTCCTGTAGATGACAGTCCTAATCCTTGTTAACATGAAAATAACTCTCATTCATGAGTTTGAGTCCTTTCTGGAAAAAAAGCTTTTGATAGCTGCTTTCCAGAATGTGTGAAAACTCAGAGCTTCTGAGACACTAGGCTAGGAAAAGACATCCAATGGCGAAGTCTTAATCACCACAAGCAAGTTCTCTACCTCAAAAAATATTTTCAGTATGTTTTTAATTGAAATAGAATTAAATCACTTTTGCTCCTCTCATTCCTCCTTCCAGCCCCACCCATTTATCTTCCCTCATTTTTCCCCATGCTTCCCACCCCTCTAAAGCCAATAGCCTTTCTCTTTGATTATACTTATTACATACATACATATGTATAGCATGAATCTTAAAAGTTCTTATTAATAAAATCAAACCTGAGGCCAGTTATTGGGGTGAACACTGGAAGGTCAAAGAGACAGAATAAGCCACAGCTACCTCACCTCGCCGGATCCTCAGCTGGTCTTGTTTCCTCAGACTGGAAACCTCTGTGTCCTCATATCCGAATGGCTCTCAGCTAAACTGCTGCTTCTTGAAAGCCTAAATGCTTAACTAGCCAAATGCTTCTCCAGGCCAAATGCCTCTAGTTTCTGGTCCTCACGCCTTATATACCTTTCTACTTTCTACCACCACTCCCTGGGATTGAAGGCTTGCTTTCTGGGATTAAAGGCGTGAGTCACCATACTTGGCTGTATCCTTGAACACATGGATTTCTGCCTCTGGAATGCTAGGATTAAAGGCGTGTGCTACCATTGCCTAACCTCTGTTTAATATTGTGGCTGTTCCGTCTCTGACCCCAGATAAGTTTATTAAGGTACACAATATTTTGGGGAACACAATACCACCACACATATGTACATACATATATACATACATACGTAAGTGGGTGTGAGTGTGTATGAGTGTGTATACAAGTACACACTCTGAGTCCTTTTTGTTGTTTTTACTCTTTTCTGAGTCCATTTTTGTTGTTTGTGTGTATATATGGGTTCAGGGCTGATTACTCTTCCTTGGACAACCAATAAGGGGGCTCACCTCTGGAAGAGGCTAATTCTTTCTTTCCCAGCAGTCACTGGTGGCCTGTAGTTCTTTTTGTAGGGGTAAGATCCTCAAGAAGTTTTCCCCATTCCAGGCTAACACAACCGTTGATATCGCCATTGTTCCCACCTCGTTTATGAAGCCATTTATGGGGAATGGGGAGAGGTTGTTTCACAGCAGGCTTCCTGGATTCTCTTTCTTACAATCATTCCATCCCTCTTCTATGATGTTTCCTGAGCCATCAGGAACAATGTAAGAGCTGTGGTGTGGATGTATTCTTCAAGACTGGCCTCTCCATGATCTATTGACCTCTGCATTGTATCCAATGGTGGTTTTCTGTGATGAACGTTGCTTTTCATTCATGACCATTTGACAAATAACTTCCTTGAGATAGAATTATTTTGAGCATATACTGAAAGCTCCCAAGTGTCAGTGGCTTATATAAAAGGAACAAATGAACTCCTTTTTATATACAAAATTATTTCAGACTCAGATACTTTTGTAAAACTAATTTTTTTAAAAAATCAGGTTTCAGGGCTGGAGGGATAACCCAGTTGTTAAGACCCTGTATTGCTCTTGCAGAGGACCCAAGTTTGGTTCCTAGCAGCCAAGTCAGGCAACCCATAATTTTCTCTAACTCCAGCTCCAGGACATTTGATGCCTTGTTAATGCACAGGGCACCTGCACTCAAACAGGCACACAGGCGCGCGCGCGCGCGCACACACACACACACACACACACAAGCATATACACACACAATTAAAAATAAGAATCAGATCATCTCCAGTCTTCTAGTTGGTCACTCAAAGATTTATGTGCTTTCTTTATGGGCTAAGATGACTATAAGTATACTCATCGTTCAATTTGTATTCATGGAGTTAACTGAGTGGAGGAAAGAAACTGAATTAAAAATTTAAATATGGTTAAGTCAAATAAAAACCTTTATGGGGATTTCAGCAGTAGTATGGACCAGGGAGAGGCCAAAGTATGTGAGCTTGAAGACAAAATGGAAGAGAATGACAGTCCAACCAGGACAGAGATAAAATAAGAAAATACCAGTGAGAATTGCAAGACATATAGAAGACTCTGGGAAGACTAAACTGAAGGATTATGGTCATAGAAAAACGTGAAGAATCTTGTTCTAATGTCACAAAAATATTTTTTTTAAAGAATGATAACAGAACATTTCCCAGAGTTAGGGAAAGAGATGCCAGTATAGATACAGGAAGCATTCAGGACACCAAGCAGAGAAGATTAGGGAAGAAATTTCCCTTGTCATATTATAATTAAAATACTAAATATACAGAATACAGAAAGTATATTGAAGAACAGCAAGAAAGAACACCAAACCTCATATAAAGGCAAGCCTATCAGAATAACATAAATTTAACTGAACTGAAACTTTAAAGGTCAGTGGGTTTAGAATGATGTACTTCAAATTCTAAAAGATAATAACTGCCAACCCATAATACTATCCCAGAAAAGTTGTCACAACTGAAGGAAAAATAAAAGCTTTCTGTGACAACAATAGACTAAAGAATGTAGAAACGCTAAACCACCTCTACCCTTAAGGAAACCCAATACTTGTAAGTTTATTAAAAATATAATTAACAAAAAGGAGTTTGAACACAGGCACACCGCATGGGTGGACAAAGCTTCTCCCAGAAGACCTGGGTTATTAAATGAAAATCACAGTGTAAGGTGTGGGATACCTTCCTGTAAGGCAATGGTCAGTGTCTTAGGGTTTCTATTGCTGCGGCCAAACACCATACACCAAAAGGTAAGTTAGAGAGGAAAGGTTTATTTGACTTACACTTCTGTATTGCTATTCATACTGAAGGAAGTCAAGACAGAAACTCAAACAGGGCAGGAACCTTGATGCAGAGGCCATGGAGGGGTGCTGCTTACTGGCTTGCTTCCCCTGGCTTGCTCAGCCTGCTTTCTTATAGGACCCAGGGCCACCAGTCCAGGGGAGGGCCCAACCCCATTGATCATGAATTGAGAAAATGTCTTGCAGCTGGATCTCATGGTGGTATTTCCTCAGCTGAGGCTCCTTCCTCTCTGATGATTCCAGCTTGTGTCAAGTTGACACACAAAACCAGCCAGTACAACTGACTCCTTGTCAATTTGACACACAAATACATCATTATTAAGTCACATCCCTTCCTTTCTTATTCATCCTCAAGATCTCACATTAAAATCATAAGTAATTTTTAAAAGTCCCCCAGTCTTTACAAATTCAAACACATTAACATTTCAGTCTCCTTAAAAGAGATTGAATATTTTAAAAGTTCAAGGCTTTCATCTGCGGACTCCTTTAAAAATCAAAATTAAATACCTTCTTCAAGAGGGAAAAACCAGGGCACCATCCACAATCTGAACCAACCAAAACCAAACTCCAATAGTAAATAACTTAATGTCCACTTATCTGGGATTCACTCACCATCTTTTGGACCCCTCCAAAGGATGTGGGTCACTTCTCTGCAGCACACACAGCTTGTCTTCTAGGCTCTGGCTTTGCTTCACTCCACTGCTGCTGCTGTTCTTGGTGATCTTCCATGGTACTGGCATCTCCAAACTGCTGGGGTCTTCTGCTGCAACTGGTCTGCACTTTCACCAATAGCCTCTCATAGGCTCTTTTCATGGTGCCATGCCTTAACTTCTTTGCATGACCCCTTCAGTCCTGGGCCTTCAAATGCCACTGAGGCTGCATCTTCACCAATGGCCTCTTCCTCATAGTGTCAAGCCTCAGCTACTCTCCATGACCCCTTCACGCCTTCAAAACCAATACCACCTAGGTTATGCTTACACATTACTGAGTCCTGCCATCATGAGGAACAACCATGACTGCCTCTGGAACACAGCTTCCCTGTCCTCTCATGAAATACTTCCCAGAAGATTTCACCTCAATGATGCTGGTCTCTTCTTAATCACCATCAATTTATTAGCTCAAGCTAAAAACATCAATTGTCCCAGTAAGTTAAAGGTTTCACTTTAGTAGTTCCGGTATCTTGTTCATCACAGCTGATTCTTCATCCCCAGTTAACCAGAACTACAGAATCTTAAATCAAAATATCAAATGGTCTTGACAGATTCTGTAATCTTCCCTGTGAAATTTCACAAGCCATGCCTCCATCTTCTGCACTACTCTCAACAATCTTACCTTCCAAGGTTCCACAGAACATCCCACAGAGCTCTTAACACTCAATGTTCTTCTATCCCAAAGTTCCAAAGTCCTTCCACAATCCTTCCCAAAACATGGTCGAGTCTGTCACAGCAACACCCCACTACACTGCTACCAATTTGTCTTCGTTAGGGTTTCTATCGCTGCAACCAAACACCATGACCAAGAAGCAAGTTGAGGAGGAAAGGGTTTATTTGGCTTACACTTCCATATTGCAGTTCATATTAAAGGAAGTCAGGACAGGAACTCAAATAGGGAAGGATCCTGGAGGCAGGAACTGATGCAAAGGCTATGGAGGGGTGCTGCTTACTGACTTGTTTCCCCTGGCTTGCTCAGCCTGCTTTCTTATAGAACCCAATACCACCAGTCCAGCGGAGGCCCCACCCACCATGGGTTGGACCCTCCCCTACTGATCACTAATTGAGAAAATGCGTTACAGCTGGTTCTCATGGAGGCATTTCCTCAACTCAGGCTCCTTCCTCTCTGATAACTCTAGCTTGTGTCAAGTTGACACACAAAACCAGCTACTACAGTCAGGCTGTCCCCCAAATCCCTCCAAACAACATAGCTATTGCCATTGTTTTTGGTTGCCCACCAATACTATCTAGTAAGACTCTGTGGCTGAAAACAACATACTTTCATTGTAGAACATAGAAAAAACTCAAGTTGGGACCGACCAGAAAACTTTCTCATGACTGGGTAGTTTTCATAGTTACAAAAGGTGCTATGCAGGCCACTGGGGGAGAAAGTCCATCAATGATATCTAGCAACAAACCCCAGATCCAAGAATTAGTTATTTTATCTCATAGTTTCTTATTTTTCTGCCCACAGTTCTTGTGTTCATTGATTCTGGTCCCCTGAAGAGTAGAGCATCATGGGGCAGCGAATGTATGGCAAAGGAAGTTCTCCATTTCTTGGCAGACAAGAAGCACAGAGTGAGGAAGGGACTAGTCCTTCCTAGACCCGTCCTTCAAAGTTACACTTTAATGACGTATTTCTTCCAAATAAACCTTACCTCCTGAATTTCCTAAACCTCCCCCAAATACCACCTGCTGGAGAACAAAAGCTCAACACAGGATAGGGGGACGTCTTATTCTTCAAACCATAACAATTACACAACCTATACAAGAGATGAAACTAACCAGTCTGAAAGACTGAGCAAACCTTCGACTCATAGTATGTATTAGTTACTTCTCTGCTGCTTCGATGAAACACTATGACTAAGTGTTTCACTAAACACTAAACACTAAGCATCTTAGAGAGGGAAGGGTTTATTTTGGCTATGGTTCCAAAGGCAGAAGAGTCCATCATGGTAGGGAGGCACGGTGGCAAGCAAGCAAGACAACAGGATCCAGAAGCTGAGAGCTCACATCCTTCCCTGCAAGCTTGAGGCAGGGTAGAGGACTGGCAATAGTGTGAAGCTACCTACTTTCAAACCGCCCCCCCCCCCCAGTGAAATCATTCCTCCAGCAAGGCCACAGCTCTTAACCCTCCCCAAGCAGCACCACCAGCTGAGGACGAAGTGTTCATATGCCCGAGCCTATGGAGGACATTTTTCATTCACATTACCATATAAACACACATAAATTGCTCTGAAAAAATGTTATGGATAACATACTGAATGCTTGATTTTCTTGGATGAGTGGGTTTCCAGTTGCTTCACGAATAAATATCCAAATACATTATCAATTGTCAGAGAAACATAAATTAAAACCACCTGAGATACTTCTCAGCTCCAATCAGTTTTCTTTTAAAAAAAAGGTTATTTGTGGATTAAAATAAAATTAATTTCTACCTGCTATATAAAATGTAAACTTCCAAATATTCATTGAGTAAATATATTTGATACATATATGCATTGCATAATGCTTAAGTCAGGTCAAAAATGTCTCCCTCCTTAAATATTAGTCATTAAATTCATGATGAAAACATTCAAAATCCTTTCTTCTAGATTTTTTAAATACATTGTTGTTGACTATATTCTCCCAGCCGTGCACATCAGAACCTCTCTCTCCCTTCTGGGACCTAGTTCTCATTGAACAAAATTTGCCCATCCTTGCCTCCCAACATCCATGAGAACAACACTTTCATTGTACACACAGGAGTGAGAGCCTAGGATGCCTGCCTTTCTGTACTTCACGGGCTTCATTTAACAATGATGCTCAGTTCCATCTGTGTCACTGCAAATGCCAGGATTTCATTATCTTTATAGCCTAATAGTGTCCCGTTGTGTGTACATATCACATTTTAAAGCCCATTCATCAGTTAATAGATCCTTAGGTTGTTCCCATTTCTTGGCTGTTGTGAACAGCATTGCAGTGAACATGGGAGTGTAGATGTCTTCAGCATACTAATTTGACATCCTTGGATAGACATTCACTAGTGGAACTGCCGGATCTTTTGATTATAATTTTTTGAGGA
>CABHPR010157657.1:22185-37674 GCA_902168415.1 Peromyscus melanophrys | reverse complement strand
TTTTTCCCTATGGATGGGAAACAGATTGGTGGGCGTCCCTGAAATTATCTAAATTGAAAATCATAAGACAAGTGGGATTTTGATTTTTCTGAGAGGAGAAAAAAAACTTTAAAACTTTGTAATGCGTTTTTATCTTCTTTCTTTTTAATATGAGCTTGAGGTTAGAACTTTCTAGCAGTGAAGTTCCTTTGTCAGAATGTTGGAATTCTGCCTGAAAACGAATTGTTGGAAGAGCACAGCTGACTCATGAGTCTTCCCACCTGTTGCAAAGCGTGCTGCAGCCACTGGTGAACTTCTAGAGCTAAGTTTAGCCTGTGGGCAGTGAGGGTGGGGTCAGGTGGGGCAGAATCCTTTAAGTTCTATGGCATGTCCCTTTGATCTTGATGTGTTTATAGGAAGAGCGCCCAAGGACTCCCCTCCTTGTAAGCAAACAGCAGCCCTCCCAGACTTTATTACATTTGATTTATCAACAAAGACATTGAGAAAGGTATTTTTAAAATGAACTAAAAATCCAATTAGAAATTAAATCATTTTAATATCATTAATATTCTACTAACTATAAAATTTCTTCTTATGAAATTTATTTTTTACATTTATTGTGTGTGTGTGTGTGTGTGTGTGTGTGTGTGTGTGTGTGTGTGTAGGTATGGAGGTATGGAGAGGTATATGCAGTCTCTCCTTCCACCATGTGGTTTCTGGGGATCCAACTCAGTTAACCAGGGGCTTGGTGGCAAGTATCTTTAGCAGCAGAGCCATCTTGCTCACTCTTGCCCAGTTTCTTAATTTTTTAAAAAATATTTCCTCCGTGATTAATTCATTTCTGTGTAAACTTCACAGAGGTCATGACGCTAAACATTCTGACAAGATCAAATGTTAACTTTAACTTTTGACCTTAGTATTTCTTTCAAGCACAACGTAGGTCAAAAGTTTTGCAGTACTAAATATTTAGGGTCAATGGTCATAGTAAATCTTTACTTCTTGATAGACATGTCTATAAAATAGTAATACTTTATCAAAGAGATACTTAAGACTTTGCTTTCATGTATTGGTTGATTCATAAAAAAAACGTTAATTACCAGCAGTTGTCTTTAGCTTTCCAGCACTTTCCTATTGTGAAGAGTCAGTCCATGCGAGAATCAGTAAGATGGCTCAGCCAATGAATGTGCTTTCCCCCGATGATGCAAGCTGTAGGACTGAGTTCATTTCTTGACATCCATGTAAAGATGGAAGGTGAGAAGTGACTCCACATTTGTGCCTTGCTACATATACATACATATATCATATGCTCACACACCAACAACAATTAATAATAATAATAATAATAATAATAATAATAATAATGTAAAATAAATTCACTGGATCAAATTTATTTCAACTCCATGCTTCTTATTTCATCACACTTTTGCAGTTGGTGATTTGTAAAGTGAAGAAAAGTTCTGTTATTAAAAGGTTACTACATTCTGTTTGAGAATACACATGACTAAAACTAACCATATTCATTTTTTAAATTATAATGTAAGAGGAACAGAAAAGCAACTTTCATTTTGCAACTAACTCTAATGTCAATATATCTGCTTCAAATAATCAACTGGCAACCTACAGTGGTAACTAGAGGTCCAGGCACTCAATTCTTCTAACCATTGCCGTGCTTCTAGCAGAAACCACACAGAGAGAAACAACCAGGCTTCAAGTGGCCAACTTTGCAAACAGCCTACAAATGTATCCTTGGAATTTAGTGATTAGGAAGCACAACATCAAAGAAACCAGTAAAATATCTCTTCATGTCCATCATGAGTACTATAATTTGGTTCCACAGGTTTGCAAATACCACCCTCTTATCTCTCACAAAGTTGAAGTGAACAGGGCTTAGGTATAAATGCTTGAGATTTAGAGTCACACTGAATGTTAAGAGAAATATAGAAACTCAAGTTATTAAAGTGGATTAAAACCGAGCCTAGGATGCAAAGGTTGGTGGACAGCTGCTGTATGTTTTTGCCATTGAGAGTGAAGGATAATGTTCATTAGTCATAACTGAAAAACAATTGAGGAAGGAATGGTTTAGTGGTTAAGAGCACTTGCTGCTCTTGCAAGGGACCCAAATTCAGCTCTCAGGAACCACGTGGTGGCCTAGGAACATCTATGACTGCAACTTTGGGGGATCTGACACCTGTCTGTTTGCTAATCCAGACATAAGAAAATATTGAGGGTTTTAAAATTTCTAGAATCCGTATTTTTCACTTTTGTAGTTTGAATTTCTACACCTCAGTATCTTCTCTTTTTATATACTTAATGAGACATGGAGGTTAGAAGTAGAAGCAGCATCATATGGATAATTATGACTCATTAAGAAGAGTGAAATATAAAGGAGTATTTAGGAGAGGTGCCATGCCAGAATAAGCTTTATAGAATTGCAAAATGAAAGAACCAAGGATCAAAGTTAGTCTCAAGATAGCCCAAGGGATCAGCACCTATAGACAGGTACTTTAGACTCTTATTGCACTAGAATTATCAAAGTGTCCATTAAAGGACATGTGAAAATATAATATACTAATGAATTGAAAGAAAAACATATTTAGGCACGCCATAGTCAACCTACTTTGGAGCAAACAAAAAGAAGGACATTTGAAAAGAAACTATAGGAAAGAGCAATATCACATATATTGGGCTACAGTAAAAAAAAAAAAAAAAGCCAGGGGACAATACATTGGCATCTTTGGTATTAAGTGTGAAAAAAAACAAACAAAAAAAAACAAAAACAAAACAAAACCTGAGATTGCTAACTCACAATTCCATATGCCACAAAAATCCATTTTAAAGAGTATGACAAAGACATGCTCAGGACATCAAATCTGAAAGACTGAAAAACCAACAGAAAAACGGCTGATGAGATCAAGTAAAGAAGCCTTCTGCCAAGCCTGAGGACCTGAGTTAAATAATATCCAGTACCCAAATGATGGAAGGTGAGAGTAGTGTCCTCTGTCTTCCAATCACACAAGTACATGTGAACACACATAAACACACACTCACATACACAGTGTATATATACATATATGTATATATACATATATATGACACATATATCACACACACATATGTATAACATACATATCTATCACACACACACACACACACACACACACACACACACACACACACACACACACACCACTTAACTATCTCGTGAACATATTCAAACGATTGCAAGAAACTTTGTTGATGCTTTCAACTCTGTGTAAATGGGATATGCTTGCATGTTAGTTGACGGACTTCTTACAATCACTTACACGAATGTCTGTTCACCTTCCTGAATTTTCTTCACAGTTACAGTTGGCATCTTAAATTCCTGTTTCACTTTGGTTTCCAGGCAAAAATCAGCTGAGTAACTTTGGTCCACCCCTGTGCTTTTCCATGTGATGTTCCCAACTACCGGGAGCTTAGCATGTTTGTTACAGCAAGTGCTTCCTATCATGATGTTCTGCCCTGCCAAGGTCCTAAAGAAATGGAACCAACAGCCCATTGACTGCACTCTCTTCAAGCATGAGGTACTGTAAATCCTCCCTCTTCTGGGTTGATTTATCACAGATATATTGTCACAGTGATGAGTTCATAAATCTACTGCATTGGTTACATTTTTTTAGACTTATTTGATTTTTCATTGCATGTATTCATGTGTGTCTGTGTGTTGGTGGGTGCCTACAGAGGTCAGAAGTGGGTGTTAGATCCCTGAATCATGAGGTGTTTGGAGGCTCCACATTTTTGGTTATGGTGTGCACATGGAATAACGCACTGTATGCTCAGAGAAAAGTCAAGAGAAGCCAGTCCACCTCAGAGAGATACATATCCCTTGTCACTTGGGTCCTGTCCCCTTGGTTGTCCTAAAGTTGATTCTTCATGGAGACTAACTCTGCTTTCTGACATTTGTTCTACTAAGACCTGTGTCTGCATTGTACCACAGTGGCCCTACCATGCACAGTGGACAACTCTCACTTACATGGGTTTCTTCTGCTTGTGAACTTAGAGCTCTGACACACAGGTGAAAAATTATGTCTTAAATTAGGTCTTAATTCATTGCAAGAATGTGCTAGTTGAAACAGTAGGTATCATGGCTTTGACAAATACCTTAAAATTAGTAACATCTTATAAATAAGCATTTTGTGTTAGTTTCTAGTCATGCTTCTGGAGTCCCAGATCATCCAGCTACTTACTGAATGTCCCTTCAATGCCATGGGAAAAATACACTGTCTTCCTGGAGTGTCAAATGTACTAGATATTATACAATCTAAAATAACTTTTTTATTAAAATAAGACTTCACATGAATATTTGAGATAAAAATACCAGACTTCAAAGACATCCCTTGCTTGCTGACAGATTGCTTCTGGCTAAGTTGCTGCCTCATAGGGTCCCCACTGCTTTCCTCTGTCATTAGGGGTCCTTCTGAAGAAAACTGTGAACAACACATATGCATCTCAAAACCAATAATGTAAGATTCTCAAAGTCTTTCTATTTGCCAATACGTATTAGTCTTTGAACTTCTTGACAATTACATTTTTATTTTCTCAATAAATGAAAAACAACAACAACAACACTGAGTAAGGGATGTGCCAGGTGTCAAGAGAGCCACAGTGGCTTTAGGGCATCATTTTATTTTATTTTATCTTATTTGTTCATTCTCATTCCACATACCATTTTGCTGCAAAAAATATTAATAACAAAATGAATACTATATGTTGTCTAAAAACATATTATAGCATGGGCTTTGGGGATAAAATGGGGTTGTTAGCTATATGACTGAGCAAACATTTCAACACAATGATGCTATTGCTAGAATTAAACAGTCTGGTGTGTAGGTCATGAGGAACACGCAGTGTAGTTAAAGATACTGAGATGGATGTTTTTTCTTTCTTCGTGCTGGGGATGGAACACAGGGCCTTGTACACTCTAGGCAAGCATTCTACCCTGAGCCACATCCCCAGACCCAATAAGGTCAACTAAAATGGTTTCTCTCCAAAACACAGCACTGAGTTTTTAAAAAGTAAATTTAATGTAAATCATATAGATTTATTTCAAGAAAAAGTACAAAACACTGAATAAATCCATATATTTTCCATATGTCTTTATTTATGAGTATATAATTCATTTCAGTGGGTCTGAATATTAGTAATAGGGGATGAAAAGGTGCAGATGAATTACCAGAGAGGCTATCTGAATTTCGTTCTTATTTCCTTATAAGCAAGCAGGTCCTTCCTTCTGAAAATAGTTATGAGAAAGCCTCGGAGTTCCTAGTTTGCTGTAGAAGAGGTGGAGAGAGGAGAAGAGAGGGAGGAGGTGAGATTGAAAGTTGGATCAGCAATATTGCTGTCTGTATTACTTACGGAAAAGCTGTACACGGAAACAAATTATGCTAGTTTGCCGTTTGGAAGCTTTTTCTTCTTAATGAAGAGATCCTTTAGCGATTTGATTCTCTAATTTCTACTAAAATTTTATTAATGGAAAATGTGTTTATACTTTAATAAAATTTAACCTAAATTTCCTAAGATAAGAGTAATTTGGCAAAGCATAAAATTGCACTAAATTCAATAAACTCAAGTAAAAGAAATCATTAAACCCTCTGCAGAGCAGAGCCTGTTTTCAAGCCCTTACTTAAGTATCTATAAAAAGACCAACAAGACACTTAGTTGTCTCTTTATTACCCTGACTTCCCCCACTGACTTATACAGTCACTTCAGATATGCTTTATTTTCTGTCTGGATTCATTTTCTAATTGGCATTGACTTCAAGCAAAACAGTTTTAATTTTCCCTGATTGCTAACTCCCAGCCTTCAGTTCCCTGTCAGACAGTCAATAATCTGTAAACAAACACTAAAGCACACTATTGACCCTGCCTGCAGTTTTAGGATCTTTATCACGTGACTGGAAAGCTGGTGAGTGAGACAGAAAAAAAGGAACACTCTCCCAAACCTTCTTTTTATTTAGTTTTTACTTCTTTCTTTAAAAAAAAATTAAAAAATATATAAATATATATGGGTGTCTGTGTATATGTCCAGATGAGTGCAGGGGTCCATGAAAGCCAGGAGAGGGTGTGTATATGTCCAGATGAGTGTAGGGGTCCATGAAAACCAGGAGAGGGTGTCATATCCCATGGAGCTGGAGTTACAGGTAGTTGTCAGTTGCCTAATGCAGGTGCTAGGAACCAAACTAGGGTCCTTTGAAAGAGCAGTGGGTGCTCTTAACTGTTAAAGAATTCCCCAGCCCATCTTTTCTTTTATCTTGATTTTCCTTCTATTAACAGAGTAAAATGGACTGGAGTAGTGTGAACTGGTCTAGGGTCTCACAGTTCATTAGGGGTAGGGAGAAGTTGTTTTCTTGACCCCAGGCAAGATATCCTTGCCATGCTCCCCTGCCTCTGATATTACTGTAGGGAAAGGCAGTTGTTTGATGTCTTAAACAATGGGTTGTGACCTCTTCAAACCAAGCCTTGTTAATTCAGCAGAGTTTGTGAGCTTCACATATTTTCCACACATGTCATGGGAAGAATACCCACCATTATTTTTTGTACAGAAGTCAGTTGGGGTGTTACAAAGGAATCTTGACATCTTTGGGACATATCCATTGTGACAAAGGTAGTGTTCAATGTGTCTTTATACATTATGTCTAACGTCATAGTAAATGCCAAACAAAAGGAGGAAATCAAAACTGACAGTAGTGATTTCCACAGAAGTAAGAGGGATGACCAGACAGGAAAGTGAATCAAAGTTTCAGTTCTTTTCATAGTTATGAAACTCTGAGAGAACATAGAGACAATCATATCACATATAATGACCCTTTTCATGCCATTTTTTAGTATGTAAAATCTGAGAGCATGTAATTAAAACCTATAATTGGCACTTGGTCAGGAAATTTTTCTCACAAATTGTGTAGTCAGTTTTTTCAATGATCGTTTAATTACTTACTTCTGTTTTAAAAAAAATAAAGTCGACTGGGGCTAGGGATACAGCTCCGTTGGTAAAGTGATAGTCTACAGGCATGAAGCCCTAGGTTTGATCAAGAACACCACAGAACCTTAGAATGACGGGGCATGCCTATAATCCTAGCAGTTAGGACACAGAAGTGGGAGGGTCAGAGGTTCAAGGTCCTTCTTGGCCACATAGGGATTTCAAGGCCAGCCAGGGTAGAGAACCTGTCTCAAAGATCTAAAATGAAATGAAATAAAGTTACTTATTTCAGGTGTTCTAAGGTTAAAAGGATAATAATGTACTTTATAGAAAATTTGGAAAAATGTAGAGAAAAAAAGAAACCCTAGAGTTGATATTTTTTTTGCCTCCGTGTGAGAAATTGCAATAAAACATAGTTTGTTTGTTTGTTTGTTTTTAACAACAACCTTAGGAAGTAATTATTTTAGGAAAATTCTTTTTCAGATGCCTAAGAAGGACACACACAGAAAACAACTTGTCTAAAAGTCCTTGGTGTATACCAGTGAGCCTGAGACTTGAATTAAAGCTGTCTAAAGTCTCTTCTGAAGCTCCTTGTCTATCATTCCCCATTGTTCTGCAACATGAGCTCATGAAAGGAGGTAGAAATCTCAAACACAGGACTGCTATTGCAAAGCCAGCTTGCACCTGTTCCCATTGAAATTATGATTGATTTGTTGCCGACCTAGCAGAGTTTTCTGGCCCCATCGTACCTGTTGTTGTCTATTAGTCTCCCCTCTCTGCTCATATGGCCTCATTCTGCCATTGTCCTCCAGACTCTCTAGCCACCACTTCACGTCATCCTAAGTTCACCTTCCTCACTCTGGTCACAAAGGCCAGAGCTGCTTGAGGCTCAGTCTAAAAATCTCATCTCTTACTCTGCCTCCTTCCCACTGTGCCCTGTCTGAATTCCACATTCTCCTGTGTGCCTTCCAGGATCCATTTTCTCCACTCCAATCTTCAAAGGATCTTTAAGTCTTCAGTTTAGTGTGCTAATAGTATCTCCAAATTCAATAGTTCTCAGAGAAAAAGGTATGTCTTTTTTAGGGGGGTGAGGGTGGTGGAAAGTTGTTCAAAATGCAGTCTTTGTCCAGGCTTAAATAATCTGGGGAGCCACAATTTCATTTCACTTGGTTAGGAAGCTAAGAAGCCTGGGATCATCTTGTGCACCAGCTTGCCAACTCGAGGTGCCCAAATATCCGATTCTGGTAAAGTCATCTCAAGAATGACTTCTTGGACTGCAGAAATAGACTTGAGAGGGATTCTTTGAACCTACATAAATAAAGCCTGGCATAATGTTATGTGCTTTTAATTCTAACAATGGGGAGTCAGAGACAAGAAGATCCTGGGGCTCACTGGACAGCTTGACTAACTAAAAGGGTGAGCTTCAGGTTAATGAAGAGACCCTGCTTCAAAAATCAAAGTGGATGTCATCTGAGGAATCTCACCCAAGGTTGCTCTCTGGCCTCTACACATACATGCAAAAGCACACACTATATACCCATCACATAACTAAGTACACAGACACATAATGTCTTCTTTATTCTATTGCTACCTATCAAGTATATACAATCCACATCTCACAAACTACACATGGCAGGGGATAGCTAAGAATGTAACCCAATGTAAACTCATAACCTTCCTGAAAGCACGAATTTGTCTGTGATTTGTTTGGAACTTTGCTTTTGTGGTTTTAAGTGTTAACTTTGCAGATGATAAAATCCTTCAACAATGTAAAAAGGCTGGACAAGCCCAGTTCGAGTATGTTCCATCAGTGTCATGACCATGCAACTTCTGGCATACGTGACCGGATCTCTTCTAAGACCTGTTACACACTGGGGCTAGAATCACTTTCTCATACTTTGGGGGCTTTTTATTTTCATAGAATCAAGTCCTTAATCAGTGCTCTGTGAAGTCCAGCATAAGATAGCTCTCATTTGTGCCCCCTGGTATTATTATTTTATTATGAATCACATTTGTGATAACAAACAACTCAATGACATTTGGCAAGATAACAGTTGAATTCTACCTACAGAATTTGCTATGTGTACTTTGCTACATGTATGCTATAGAACTTTAACACATGTACGGGACACAGGATAAATTTTCCAGCACTGTACATAAAGGATTAGCCTTTTGAGGTTCTGCTTCTACTTCCTGCCTCTCATTCTCTGTACTCCATGGCTTTGACTGCTGGAATCCATGATACCATATCGACCACAGAGCCTTAGTAGCTCTCATTCCTTCCACTGGGAATTTCTCAATCCTCACCTTTACATGCCCTTATTCAGCTATTTGTCTTCACTGCATCACTTCTCCCCTCTCTTCCCCCTCCCCCTCTCTCACACTCTGACCTTCTCATATACTGCCTGTTTTGTTCTATTTAACTGTTACCATTTAGAACTAAGTGCCTGGAAAAGCCGTTTTCTACCACAACCCCAGCCCCTCTGGCAGACTCCTCTATACTTCCAGAGAACTCTCCATTCCTTCCAGAACCTCATTTATATTTGTATTTGTAGTTTCATTAGGGTCACTGTTTTAGTGTGCATTTCATCCATGAAGCAGAGTTTGCATCACTGGGCCTTATGCAGAACAGAGTATTGTAGACATACATACATACATACATACATACATACATACACACACATGTGACATATGTATAAGTATTATATATGAGTATTTTAGACTCTCTCTCTCTCTCTCTCTCTCTCTCTCTCTCTCTCTCTCTGTGTGTGTGTGTGTGTGTGTAATTTTCTTTAAAAAGATCAGTTGCTGGACTGGGGAAATAGCTGAGTGGTTATGAGTACTTCCACAAGACTTGAAGTCTTGTGTATGAATTCTATCACCCACGTGGAAGCTGACAACTGCATGGAACGCCAGTCTCAAGGGATCTGACACCCTCTTCTGGCCTCTGTGGGCACAAGGCAGCCATGTGGTGCTATACATTATCATAGTGAAGGAGAAGGCACACCACTAACAATAAAAATTTTATTTGCTTACAGAGCTACAATTTTAAATTTTCATTGTGCTCAGTGACACTATGTGTGACTATATTTTCTGTTGTTGGAAACATGATTATTATTCTGATGCCTGCCTTCCTACCCATGGATGTGTTGATTCTATCCACCATGCATTTCAGGTATCCCTTGCATCCTGGACCCCCTTCATTCCTCTCCTCTCTAGCATCACTAAGTGCGCATGCTCATATCTACTATCATCTCTTGCTCAGGTGACCAGATGACCTTTCAAATGCTTCCCTACTTTGTCACTCATTCTCCTGAAGTTATTTCTCTACTGAGAAGCTAGAATGGTCATTAAAATGGAATAAATCAGTGCACTTCAATGCCATTTATGATCCTTTCATCTTTGAAAGCCCCCTCCCCACGCATTAGTCACTGTTATCTTAATGTGTGATTCCTCTGATCACCACTGGTTATTCTGTCTTTGTAGCTCTGGGGAGAAAATAAGTTTCATGAAAGGTAAGCACCTGTTATGCACACTCACATCAGGGACACAGTAGGTGTTACCCAAAATGCAAACTAAGTGTCATCCATGTTGTCAAAACTTCTTTAAGGTAAAAAAAAAAAAAAAATCCAAGAGTTTGCTTTGTAGAGTCAAGTCAGAAACGCTTTTTATCCCAAGTACCATCACTAGGTTAGCAGACCAAGAGGTAGACAAGTGGCTTCTTATGATTAAGTACCCACAGAATGGGTTTCATATCTTGAATCAAATCTACTTAACTACTGAGGACTTTCAGAATTATATGATAAAAAGGCTAATGTGATCAGCTAATTTCTTATTCTTTCCAATCCCAAGGCTAAGTGCAGCTAACAGGGCAGCAGTGTAGTAATCTTCATTATCTCTTCCTCTTTACAAAAATCACTCACGAAATGCTGCAAATGAAAAGGGGCCCGTTGGAGCCCCAGGAAGACCCATCTGAGTGATGCTTTTTTTGTTTATGCTAATTAAGTAGGTTGCAGACTGGTTACTTAGCAATTTCCTTCATTGAGATGCTCCACGCCAGGAACTTAATTATATGTTCCATGCCTAAAGTGGTCATTATTAAGATGGGAGCAGGCAATGTCTGTGGACCCGATGCTGTTCTCAGTGTTGCCAGGATCTGACCTGACAAAGCCCGGAGAATGTGCAAAGCCATTTACTGACAGATGTGCTGAATAACATTGCGGTATTTCACTTCCTCATGGCTTAAGCTAGGCACAAAATGAGGATGTTTTTAATATTTATTTTTACGTGTGTGTGTGTGTGTGTGTGTGTGTGTGTGTGTGTGTGTGTATGTGAATGCCAGATGTATGTAAGTGACCACAGAGGCCAGAGGCTATGGATTCACTTGGAGCTGGTGAGTTGTAAGCTGGGCAGCTGTGAGCTGCCCAAGATAGGTGCTGGGAACCAAATTCTATCTTTTGTAAGAGTAGTCTGTGTCCTGAAACATTGATCCATCACCCCAGCCCCTTAAGGACATTATTTTTGGAATGAAGTTAAATATATTTAATATATAGTAAATTATTATTTCTTCCTCATGGGTTTGAGAGTCTCCTCTCAGCTTTAGTGTGTCACTTGTTTGAAGGACACAGCTTCCACACTGGCTTTCAACTGGCATGAAGAAGGACTTCCTAAATCAATCTGTTCAGCATACGTGAAGAAACAACTCCATTAAAAATCAAATTCCCCATAGGCTTTAATGAAACCCATCAATACTACGTGTGTTAGGGGGGAAAAATCAAACTTATAACCTTATTGTTTCTAACCAGAGAACAAATTATCGATTTTTTCAATAGAATTTTACTGTTGTTAGAGTTCTTTTCCCCCTGTCACATCTGTCTCCTGACACTCTCAATGGCATGTTTTGACTTAATTCATCTGCAGCTGAACAGAGGGCGCTGCATGGAAGCAGAGAAAACAAATGCAAACAGCTAAAGTATTGAGATCACAAACGCACTAAGAATGGTTGTGGAGATGGGAAAGTTACCTTAGTGGAAGGAGCATTGTGGAACTGTGAGGAAACAGTGCTCCGGTATTCAACAGTAGATGAGAGAGACAAGCATAGCTTAGAATAAAAAAAAAAGGAACCCAGAAACTTGGTATCTGTGAAAGACAGCCACCTTTCAATGGCATCAGATATGACACTGTAATTTGAATCCTATCCCTGTGGTTGTTTGTGTGACTTCCATTTCCTACGCCCCCTCCCCAAGCTTAATTGTTCAATACCCATTTTGCCTTGCATTAATGAGGCCTCTGAATATTTATAACCTGGAACACAGATATAGAAGTTCTATCTTTAAGAAGATAAGCATGCATCATCAGAAGCGTGTCCTGGCAATGAGTCTTGATGAATGATTGGCATGAGAAAGTTGCTGTGATCCAGAAGGATGTGGAGCCTTTGGGAATCTGAGAACAGCTCTGTCTTCTGTTTGTTTTGGTTTGCTCTGACTTGTATTGTATTAAACTGGTATTTGTATTAGGACATATCTATTCACGTTGTGATAAAGGTTGAAGCTCTGAATAACTCAAGTATAGACCTGGGGCTCTTTCCATAGTGTTCTCCATGACTTGGTTTCCCCTCCCCTTCCCTTCCTCTCCTCTCTTCTCCCCAAGCACATTTCATCAATCTCTACTGCTGATCTGACACTGTTTCACCTTTGAAATTTTTGATAATGATAAATAAAAGGAAAGCCATGCACTATTGCATCAATGGCACCTCAGGGTAATCAAATCATTGTTCAGGAAAAGTTATTCTTTATGGAAAAACATCAGCTAATAATTAAGGGGGCATAAATTTGAATACCATTGGGCATTCCCTGTTGAAATAATAAATCTAGGTAATAACGATAAGTAGATTATAAAGCTATGATGTAAAAACCACATGGAGAATTTCACACTGGACAAGCTGAACAGAGAACACAAAAGTCCAATAATTAATCTATATTTAAATTTATTTTTATTATTAAGTATGTATATGTGTCTGTGAGTGTATCTGTATACCTATGTGCATGTGCCCATGGAAGCCAGAAAAGAGCATTTGATCCACTGCGGCTTGAGTTATAAGCAGTTGTGAGCCACTATACTGGATATGGTAAACAAAATTGGAGTCCTCTGCAAGAGCAGGGAATGCTCTTAACCACTGAATTGTCCCTCTAGGTTCCCAATGAGGGACAAGATACTCCATAACATCTAATGTAAATCAATAAGATACCCAACCTTCAGAATGAGTCCCCAGCTTGAACCTGACATAGACAAAGCCTTGACTCTGAAGATAAGCTTATGGGAAATACCACAGGGACAAATGGATCCATTAAATGATATTACAGGGATGTAACCAGCAGAAATATACTATGAGAAGTCATAGAAAAGAGAGAAGAGGAAGAGGAAGCCATTACTGATTGAATGGTATCTAAGAATACATTACCTAAATTCAATTTGGGGATCTGAATTTTTCTTCTCAGATCATTTATGAGACAAGTGATATGAGCCATATTTGAAAATACTAAGAAAGTAGATACAAATGTTTGCATTTAATATATGATAAAGTCAGCACTCTACTCACATCTGAAAGCACAAAAATATATTGTTGTACATGTATTCATATAAAAATGTTTGCAAATGATATGTAGCTTTTCTTGTAACTGATCCTTTTGGAAGGAGGTTTAGTAAAACATGAAACAAGTCAATGAAAGCAGATTGGCTCATATTTGTGGAGTAGCCACTGAAGCTGGGTGAAGGGTCTTCATTACACTAGTCCCTATACATGCATTTGAATTCTCCATAGTATTTTTAAATAAAGTATTATTATAATTAAACTTGATTATGTGGCAGGTTGGTAACTATGAGCCAACAGTTTGTTTCACGACTATGTTTATAGTCCCAAATACCTAGGAACTGAGCCACAGAGCTCATTTTTAATGATTCTGACTTTTTAATATTCTGTTTTCTTTTAATTATTACTAAAAACAGAAACATCCTCACAACTATAAAACCATTGTTAATGGGGCAAATAACATTATTTAAACACTAGACCCATGTAGATTTCTATTACTAGTGTGAGGTTTAGCAAGCATTTCCTATGCTTCACTATATAGTGCACCATTACACATCACAGATCCACCAGTCAGAAACTTAACATTGATACCTATGACCAACCAATCCTTAGATGCCATTCTATTTTTTTATCAGTCAGGTCACAGGACATTTTTTTTTCTTAGTATAAATGATGGTCAGTTTTCTGACTTACCCAAAGTAGTTTCTTTTAGGCTTCTTCATGGCAAAATTACTAATTTTTTTGGAGGTGGAACTATGAAGTAATGTGAATATTCTATCCCTCATTGATCTATAAGTCAAATATTTTCTTCATCTACTGAGCGTGGATTTGTTTCTTAAGGTTTTATTCGATGGGTTGTATTTTATCACTGCCATCCATGCAGCAGAGCTGACCTGAGCTGGTCTCAGACTCTGACATTTCCTCCTCTTCATTTGAATAACTTGCTTTATTGTAACAAACGATGCTTCAGGTTCATCTCCCACTTTTCTTGCCTAAGCCTTAGTATCAGTTATTTCTCCTGGGACTTCCCATTCTCTTATCAAAATGGTTTACAGATGTCCATAACTGAGTTCTCTGTATTTTAAGTTCACTGGGGGGCAGAGAGGGAGGGCTCATTCTTTCTATGTCATCTGAGCATACATGTTTAAGTAGTATTGTATGCATGGGCATTCTTATTTATTTCTCAGTAAAGCATAATATGCACTCACAGTATCCCTCTACTACCACTGCAACAGGATTAATTGTGGATTTCTCCCTTTCCGTGCTTTTCTTTATGCAGAGCTAGAAATGGAACATAGGATCGTGTGTATGCTACACAAGTTGCTAGAGAATGAGCTATGTCCCCTGATGACAGACTTTTTGTTCCTATCTCTAATACTAAAAGATTTCAGTTCTTATTATATTTGATGTACCCACTTAATAACTTCTCTAAAGATACTCAATCTTTCATCAATGCCGCAACCCACTGTCCAGGAAATAGGCTCTGAACCTGTCTTAAGGACCAGCATACATACTTAGCTGCAGCTCTCCTGGGCTTGTGTCTCAGGCATATGCATGGAAACCTGCTTTACCTGCTGTGCACTTCAACCTCATGTATAGATACTGATTTCCCATTGCATGCTACTTTCCCACATAATTTGCATCCCTTGCTTTGCTTGTTCATCATAACTCAAAGCATGATATGCCTTTGTGTAGAGACAGGTTTAGCCCATCAGGCTCTATTGTTTTTTTCATAGATCACATGACACATAGACAGCCATTCCTTTACCTTCCCCACATCAAAAGCACCCTATGGAATAGCCTACTTTCCATGCATATTCACTCTTCCATGAGGACAACTTTGTCACCCAGACATCCTAGCCCATGTGAATGTACTCTCATTCCCAGGTTTGGTATTTTATGCAGCATCACCCAACTCCATCTTCTCCCTTATGTTCTCAGCTCTCACCGCACTTACTGGACATCCT